>JBBPDB010145375.1:0-14843 GCA_037974465.1 Brachypetersius altus
CCCAGATAGGACTTTTTAGGCTAAGATAGGAGCTCTCTGAGAGAATTCTAAGAAGCTTTGTGAATACGGGCCCAGGAATTGAACTCACAACCTCCTGACAATAGAGGAATTTAGACAGTTGTGCCACTTAGGAACCCTGGACAGATGTTAACATAGAATATTCACTATATTAATATTAATTATATTAATAATATTAATATTTATTCGTAACCCTTCATTTCTCTGTTATAATATTAGAGATATATATTGTTTCATGGTAGTACTGGTCTAGCTGGATATGAGATTTTGCCACTGGTCCAGAATTCCTAAGTTAAATGGAGCGGAGTCACTGTGTGTTTTCAGTGTGCCCTGATGGTCAGGTGGAAAAGGCCAGAAAGGGTTCCTTCTAGTCGGTGTTGCTTTTTGTTTGTTGCTGTTGTGTTCTTAACAAATTACCCCTGTGTGATTTACTTCTACCAAGTGCCTCTGGGCTTGCAGTATCAGCGGGAGTGTGAGAGTGTGTGTGTGTGTGTGTGTGTTCCGGGTGTGTGTGTGTGTGTGAGGGGGGGGTTCTTTAGGTTGAAAGACATTGCTACAGACATGCAGGGAATGCTGGGAGCTCTAAGGAAGTGTCACTGGGTCTTTAGTTTGTTCCTTGTAGTTCTCTCTCTCTCTCTCTCTCCCTCTCCTTCTCTCTCTCTCTGTATCTTTCTCTCTCTCTCTCTCTCTCTCTCTCTCTCCTGCTTTCTCTCTCTCTCTCTCTCTCTCGTTCTCTCTTCCTCTCTCTCCCTCCCCCTCTTTCTCTCCCTCTCTCACCCTCTCTCCCTCTCTCTCTCTTTCTCTCTCTCTCTCTTTCTCTCTTTCTCTCTCTCCCACCCTCTCTCTCTCTCTCTCGCCCTCTCTCTCCTTCTCTCTTCCTCTCTCTCCCACCCTCTCTCTCTCTCTCTCTCTCTCTCTCTCTCTCTCTCTCTCCCTCTCTCTCCCTCTCTCTCCCTCTCTCTCTTTCTCTCCTCATTCTTTTTTTTTTGAGTCCAAGGGGCCCTTCCAGTCCCTTAGGAAAAACAAACGAAGGAAACGAGAACCCCCTAAACCCTTTAACCCCACCTCCGCCTCCTTTCCTCCTCATACAGTTTGCTGGAAGAAGTGAACCCTTAATCATTAGCCATGAACAACGCACTCATAGCAGTTCGTTCTTGCATGGTTTACTTATCTGCTTCTCTGATGAACAGACCCCTAGCTCAGTAATTACTGCACTTTCACTCACAGCGTACAGGTTTGTGTTTAGATTGTAGTGTAGGAGTTTCGCAACTCTCCATTGGAATTATGTGAGGAATTTGTTTCTAGTATGTGCTTTCTTTCTATACCCCAAATAATTTTCCTTAATTCACACCCTTCTTTGAAACGGTACACTATACTTCCAGCATTGTTTATATGAATAAAGTAAAAATGTATTACATAATTATTTAATTTAACATTTCATTTTCTTTCATATACATGTAACTGTAAACACGTGCGCACAAGAAATTATTCTGTTTTGATTTAGGCTCTAACAGCTCCCCCATTAGGGTTCTACATATAAATATAAATTTAAAACAGGGTTTATATTGACTCACGCAGGCTTTATAATAATGCACTATAAGCCCTGGCAGCTACCGTCACCAGGAAAGAAACACAGACAAACCTGTTACAGTATGAACCAGATTTCATACTAAACTTTTTAATTTTATATTGTATTTTTTATAAGCCTGCCTTGTACCTGTAGACCCCAGGATAGGCTCCAGGTATCTGCGACCCTAGTAAGGATTAAGCGATTACAGAAAATGAATGAATGAATGAATTTTTTCGAAACTAACAATAAAGTAAACTGTAATGAATGCATGTACAAAGTTACATTAAGTGAAGATAAATACCACTATAAATACAGTTTAAATCAGGTTTATAACTTGAAACTAGTGTAAAACAGTGGAATTAGTCGCTACTGTGTCATGCAAAGTCATGCAATTGATTGCCGCCTTCAATATTCAGCCTTATGAACTGAATCTGTGTGACTCACACTTCACAGGAGTCATCTGTCTGACACGACTATGTGTGTGTGAGTTTGTGTGTGTGTGTGTGTGTGTGTGTGTGTGCGTGTGTGTGTGTGTGTGTGTAACACCACATTGACTCCTGTGGCCTCGGATTTCAGAAGTGTAGCTGGTCACTATGTGCGTGTGTGTGTGTGTGTTTATGTGTGTGGTTACAGGGTTAACGGGTTCATACTGGAAAGGGGGGTGTTTTCCCCACAGCAAAGCACTCATGTAAAGCGAGGGAGAGCAGGGAGGGTAATAGAAGGAGGAGCCTTCTTTTTACAGTCTCTTTTTTCCTCTTAATTGCTCTAATGGGGAATATCCAACTGTACCCTCGCTGTCTCTGTCTCTTCCTCTGTCTCATACACACACACACACACACGCACACGACACCCCCTCTGACCAACACACTCCCTTTCCATCTGTTGCTTGCTCTCTGTCGCTCTGAATTTCTAGACTGTGTCACAGAAGGTTAAAACTCTGTTCATGTGGCACCGCTGGTTCCCAGACTGTGAAATTTTAGGAAAAATATGTAGATTTTAAAGTGAAATATAATATTGAATCTAGTAAACAACAAACAGCAATGGCAAAAATTAAAGCTTTGTATCGCCACCTGTAGGCAGAGCAGTTTCAGAACATCTGGGGTCTCCAAGTGACATTGTACTTGGGGGCTCTCCCCACTCACAGATGGGACTTTCATATGTAAGAGTAGAAAATGAATCAGGATAAACGAAAAACGGTGCTAAGATGCTCCTTATAGCATGAAAAGGTATTTTTAACCCTAGACATATCGGAAATTGGGGTCAGAAATGGCTTCACGTGTTCTTATAGGTATTCCTAGCCTTTCCATAGCCAAAACTGTTACAATATTTAAAAACATGAAAGGCTGATTTCTGTTTACTGTGCTGCATTGTAGCCAAGCAGAATTATAGGATTAAATCAATACATTTTGAAGTACATTGACTGGTTTGCCTTCTGCATGTCAGTGCTGTCTTCAAAACTAAGCTTTTGAACACACAGATTTCACCAATCGTCCTTGAATGTCCTTTCCACATTGTTGCATTAGACACAACACAAAACACTGAAAACTGAACAAAACTATCACATTTAAAGCGTCTGTGAAATCATTACAGTATCAGTCACACTGCACAAGCAGTTTTGATATTGTCAGTTGCACTTGGTACGAACAGTCTTTGAATGTTTTTTGCATACGTTGCGACTACAAAGGGAGCAGACAACAGCAGCCTTCTTGTCCTCCTGTCTGCACAAAAATACCTTTCGTATGCTAATACAGTACTTCCCTACTTTTCGTGAGGGTTACTTTGCAAGAGCACCCACGTATAGGGTAAAAACGCATTGAGTTTTGGTAAAAAAAATTTTTTTAAAAAGCCTAAAATGCCTATTTATATAGTGTAAAAGCCAACTACACTCCCAGAACACTTTAATATCATTTACAACTCAGTTTAATCCATTACCCTTATAGTAATTGTTAAGGTAAAGCCTTATTCGCCTCTTTTAATTTAAGTATGCAACTCGGAAGGTTGCAGGACAAAAGTATTGGGACACCGTGGCAAGGTGAAAGGTTTTCGGAGAATAAAGCCTGATCTACTCGAGCTAAAAATACACGAGGGTTCCTTGGAAAGGTCTCCTGAGTGTCTGAGTGCTTTCCCCACCGAGATATGCAACTCAGAAGGCCGTGGGACAAGTATTGGTGAGGTGAACGGATCCAGAAAACATATATTTATTGCCACAAATAAGCAAGAAAAGTCGGAGGATATTTGCAGTTTCCACGTTATTGTGGGGATTTCGGTTCTCAAAAAAAATCTGTGTGCGACTGAATCCGCAACTGCTGATCCACGTAAAACTGGAGGATTACTGTCTATTTGTACATTTAAAGAACAAGCTTTATTTGGATTGACAGAAGCATGTAACACAGAGGAAAATTAACTACTTCTCCTTATTCCAGTCTTTTGTTGTGGGGTCACAAATGACCCCACTGGTACTCACTGGGACCCCACTGTGCGACAATGGGTGCTTGAAAAACGCTAGTGAACAATAAAGGACGATCTCTGTAAGATCATGTTGTGCATAGCAGTGAAAGCTGAAAAGTTGCGAAATTAGCACACAATTGGATCGTTTTGACCCCAATTGTATTCCTAGGTTTAAGCAAATTAACCATAATGGGTCCCTTTTAGAGTCTCATTTTAAAAATGGGCACGAGTAACACAGATGAGCAGCAAGGCTGTGTGTTAAATGGCTCTCTTCTCCCTACATATTCTACTATGTAGGAATTAAAACAGAGGACCTGCTCCCATATATTGTATAATATGTTAAAAGAGACACTTTTTACATTGTAGCCATGTAAGCAGAATTACATAATGGACAATTTTGTCCAAGATATGGGTGTACTAGAATTTATGTAGCACACTGTAAAGGAAGTGAGTCATACTGGATTCAAAGTTCATCCAGACTAATGTATTATTAACAACCTGTAGTGACTGAAGAGGGGAAAATACAGTTTTGGCTTGATCCATTCTAACAGTGTGCTTTCAAGTGCATATATAATGAACATAATTAAAATGAATAAAACACTCTGGACGTCCATATTTTGACCACAACTGGGCTGTACAGTCTCTTATTAGGTTGAATGGGTATTGGTAAAAAAATTGTATTTTAGCTTAAAACGTCTTAAGCTGAGAGTTAACTGAGTTTCAAAACAATTAGTGAACTATGCTACTGAACTTGCTATATGTGCGGAATAGCAGCCTGTGGTATAAATTCACAGAGCTCACTCAGATGGTGCAGACAGAAACAATGGAATTACTAAACCTAGAGAGAATGCTAGTAACTAGATAGGCTTGTTGGGTTCGGTTTCAGATAAGCAGGAGATGCAGAGTAAAAGATATACACTGATTAAGCCCCCTATAGGAAAATGGGCAAGTGGTGAGGACAACCGGTGACAGGGTCATGGACACAGGGTCATCATAACGCTGAGGTGCCGTCTAGGCTAGAATATGTTTGAGGTGTTGACATGGCATCCAACTGCCCCAGATCTTGGTCCAATCAAGCATCTATGGGATGTACTAGACAAAACTGTTCTGAAAACTCCCCAACTGCCACTGTAAATAACCTGTATTTATTATATGCTGTATTTTTTTTCTAATCCTGTTGCTGCTATTTTCTATTACTTAAAATATTTATTACTACCAACCTCAATCTTTGCATTACATTGCACTTTTGCGACTCTGCCGCAAGAATGCAGCATGTCTTAATACTGTATTTACTCACAGTAGTGCTGTTACTGCTCTTGTCGGCTGCATTGTATGTTGCGTTGTCCTGTAAATTACTGTCGACTTGCTCTTGTGTTTTTTGCACTCTCCCTTTAGCCTTGTCCTGCCTGCACTTCTGTAGTCTTGTGGTCTGTTTTGTTATTTGTGTTGCACCATGGTCAGTGTTTCATTTCACTTTGTGCTTCGTGAGATGGCTGAAATGACAATAAACACCTACTTGACTTGACTTGACTTGACTGGACATGGAGGCCCCTTACAGGACTTAAAGGATCTGCTGGTAATATCTTGGTGTCAGTTATCACAGCACACACTGGGGAGTCCATGCCTCGAAGAGCTGCACAATATCAGTCAGGTAGTTATGATGTCATGCCTGACCGGTGCATGCAAACATATTCAGGCCCGTTCAAATATGAATATATTTGAGTATAATTTTGTGTCCACCGTTTGGTTCGTTTGCTCAGCATGGATTGATTTGCAGGAGTTGAATTAATTTACACATTTGAATGAAGTAAGTTTGACGAATTGGAATGTGTGTAATGTGCAGGAAATTCCCGTTTAATTCCTGTGTAAAATCCTGCTCATACTGAATACTTGAGTTTTGTTTTTGAAACTTTAGGTTAGCATTAGGGTTGAATGAACATTGACAGTCTTGGCACAGTCAAACACGAGTACTCACACTGTAAGTGTGTGTGTGTGTGTGTGTGTGTATACGCAAGTTGGCAGACTGTGTAGCCCTCTGCAGCACAGCTGTGGCATTCCAGCGGAAGATTCCAGAAACACGACAGCGGCCCACATTGTTCCCACAAAAACACACAGGCACACACACACACACACACACACACACACACATTCTAGTGCCTGGACTAAATCCATCTCTTCAAATCACCATCCACGATGAAATAATGCTGCTGTAAGCATGAAAAACCTGCAGAGGCTACTTCACTCTTCAAGTTGAACTCTGTCTGTCTCTAGTGTGTTTTGCCTTTTTGCTCACTAATTGACTTTTTGCTGAGTCAGTTCTGTCGTCCAGTTTGTGATCATACGTTCAGTTAGCAAATATATTCATTCCAAATCCACAGAAATCTCTGCAGAGCCCACAGCACTGCACAGTTTCACTTGTCCCTGCCTCAGCACCCCTAATTCAGCTCAGGAATGGTTCAAATGTGCAGAAGGCTAGATGTTTTGTTGCTATTTAGTAAAAGCAACAAGTCCGTGGTGGAGTTGTTTAAAGCAGTTCATTTAGAGCAGGGGTGTCAAACATACGACTATTTTTTAAAATACAAAAAAATGAATTCGCTTTTTATTATCTTGTCAAACTTTCTATTTTTTTGTTGAAATAGTGAGAAAACATTCAGACGCAATTTTCTGTTAATTTAGTCCCATTTGGCTCCTGCTGAAAATTTGACGCCGCTGATTTAGAGGGTTAAACACTGCACTGTGTGTGATTAGCATCACCTTTTAACCACAGAAGAAACACGTGGCCTCATGCCTTAATATGCTTGCGCTGTGCTCTCTTCACAGGAACACGCGAGCCGCCTTTATGCTGAGTGGTTGGTTTTACTAACTAGGCTCTGGAAGTCAGCCGCAAGGTTATTTAACTATAAAACAAAACAAGAAACAGACCAGGCTGTTGTTCTTTTTCTTTTCCTTTCTTTTTTTTTTTTTTTTTTACAATGCATGCATCAATCAGACCACAGGCCTGAGAGGTGGTCTGTGTCTGGTTCATTTTTGGGTCATTTTTTTTACCACTAATAGGGTAAAGGTGAGCATGTTCTTCTCAAAGCACATGAAGTGCAACTGCATCAGAACCACTAGATAGATCCAACATCAGTGATGGGGAAAGGTGTGTCTGTCCTACCCACCCAGAGAAAGCAAAGTTAGCTGTAATGCACAGTCAGTCTCCTGTAGCATAGCTGTAGCATCACCAGGGATTAGTCTACAGGTGATGGATACAGAACTCAAATTAGAGCCACTCAGGAGCCATGAACATCCCTGTTTTGCCCCTTTGGTACACCTTTGAATTTGAAGATGAGAAGCAGTTATTTTTTGATTAGGTTACACTCAGACTCGCAGTACAGGGGGTCCTTGGGTTACGACAGTCTCGACGTTTGGAGTTGATGATGCTCATTCCCACTGCCACTCAACTTACACTGTCAGCCTCATACTAGGGGGAACTAGTTTGGTTGTACTGCGGAAGAATACGCAGTAATGTGGGATATGAGTGAGGGAGTTTTTCTTTTTCAGTTGCTTGGTTGTGTTTTTATGCTCTAGACCAGTGGTTCCCAACCTTTTTTCCTTGAAGCCCCCCTTGCCTGTGTCCTACCCGCATAGACACACAAAAAGACGAGTGATTAATTACAAAAAATAAACAGGTTTTTGTTCTTATACTCTTCGACACACACACACACTAATGTTTCTCAGACATTGGGATTTTATGAATTTAATGTGTAGAAATATAATTTTGGTGACCTCAGTGCAGACAAAAACAGCGCACCCCCTGCGATCTCTGGCGCCCCCCTAAGGGGGCCCGGACCCCACGTTGGGAACCACTGCTCTAGATTATGATTTTACAGCTGTGTTAGGATCGGTAAGGGTGTGTTTTAACGTGCACAAAAAAACGGGTTACAGATCCGTTCAAAAGGACGGATCTGTTCATAAGAACGGATCTGTGTCGTAACTCGAGGACTCCCTGGATGAGAATCGCTGCCTGTGTTCCAGTTACTGTTTCATTTTGCAGTTTTTCTTTTCACTGTTATTGTTATAAAGTAGACTAATGTCTAGCTAAGTCCACTAATGCTGTGGCTATATTCTTGCCTTGAAGAGCAGGCTTTGCCTAAAGTATGATCTGACAGTTGTCTTTTGACAGCTGCTGATAAAAGCACATGCTGAAATTCTTTTGGCCTGAAGGTGCTTTAAAGAGCGGAAAGGTTTTGAGTGCTGATGAGTGCTGACATCATATCAAAGGGGATAAAAAGATACACGGTATGAGCCATTATTGCTAAGCTAGCACTGAGTTATAGCAAGCCAACAGAGCAAACGTGCTCTTTAGCATTAAAAGGTAAGTGAGCACAGCGGCTCGAGGCATGCCTGCACACAAGCTTCGTAATGTCTCTTAAGCGCAAACAATAAAACCTTTAATCTCTTCACACCTACGTGTGCATTAGTGTGTATGTGTGTGTGTGTGTGTGTAGCTTGAAATCAGGAAGCAGATCTTCAAGTCGTAACAGAGCCGTCGCCAGCAGCTTTGTTAAGCTTGTGGTCTCTGCAGCTGTAGTTTCAGAGAGAGAGAAAGAGAGAGAAGCGAATAGCGAGGGCTGCAAGCATCTTCCGTGCTTTTGCACAACGTCATTTTGCGCAACACTGTTTAGGCTAATCGTGTTTTGTTTCCATAAGATAAGACACTGATTTCGACGTGGATAGGAAATCTCTTGTGTGTATGCTTTTGTTTCTGTGTGTATACATGCTGTACATGCCCTTAGGCCTGTTTTTTCTTTGGTTTTATTTATGTATTTTTAATGCTCTTTTGGCATCTTTCATCTCGGTTGTTCAGAATAGGCCAAGCAAAATAACACTTAGCAAGAAATCTGTCTTGGCAGTAAGTTCATATTCTTAGGCACAGTAATGGAAGACTGGATCTGAATAGAGGGGAGGGGAAATAATAATAATAACAATAATAATAAAAATAATGCAGACACTTCTAAAAGCAAGGGGGCCAGAACAGATTCTCTGCGATTCTATATTGGGATTCTGCAAATTGGTCTGATTCTCTTATCAATTCCTGATTCATTTTCTGTGTGGGGAAAATGTGAATGCAGTTTTTCAGCATCAGTGAAACAGTTTTATCATCTCTGAGTCTATGCACAGTGTAGAAGGTCTGTTTGATAACATTTGACCAACAAACGGAAGTTTGATTAATTAAAAGTAACTCAGTAAATTCAAGTATCATACAAAATTAAACATTTTGACAAATCGGATAACTTTAAAGGTGTCTAACATGTGTAACTGAAGATGGGCAGCCATGCAGGCCACCTAACCTGAATACTGCGCTCTGATTTTATCAGTCTGCGTTCAAGAACAGCGCTGGTGTTTGTTGTTTTCAGTCATAAAACATAAAACCTGCAGTGCCTTGAGCTGATGGGCAAGTCCAGCCACCGCCTTGAATCTCTCTGGAGCAACCTGTCTGTCATCATCTAAAATGAAATGAGAGAACATGTGTACTGCATTTGTTTGCATTTAGGTTTCCATAGGCAAAGAAACATCACAGACTATACATCATTCCTGAAGTTTTAGCTCAAGTTTTAGCTTGTGTCAAAAGATGTTTCAACAGATACCTGGTGTTTCCTTCAGTGCAGACGTATAGTTTGAGTTCAGGACACACAACTGCCAGAAACAACATGCTGGCATCAATCTATAACCTCTGAGGTGTACAATTTCAATTGATTGGACAGTTTGGAACTGCAACCAGTTCTTGATTCCCTTCTATAATTCTTTAGAAGATCCAGTTTTGGTTCTCTGAAAACCTTTCAGTAGTTTTTGTAACCTTTCTGATTTTTCTAAATGATAAAATAACATGAGCTTTTTGCCATTGTATCAAAACACAGCAAAATCTCTGCGATACACATAAAATACAAAATGTATAAATTAGTGGTGGGCATAGATTAATTTTTTTAATCTACAGTAATCTTGGAATGAATCTAGATTAATCTTGATTAAAATGGCTCATTTGATTTCTGCCGAAGGCATTCAGAATATGTGTGCTACCCAAATAACGTGTTTATCAACTCCTACAGTAAACTAATTCCGCATTGCACAAGGTGCAGACAACCTTAGTCCTGTCGAGGTTTCCATTGGGAAGCTTCTTAAAAATACATTTTCCCTGAAGCAAACCCGGCGACTTCATAGCTACATCCATGTTAGCACATCACGTTTGATGTGGTAATTTCATAGTAGGTATACACACAGGTTCAAAGACTCGTTCTCGCCCCCTACAGTGCAACTCGGCTAGGTATACATCCCAGCTCCCAACCCAACTTTGTGAATAGATTAACAGCAATATTTTTTTTATCCCCCGAATAAGAGTCTGCCGAATAAGAGTCTCTGTTAACGCAGCACATATAGATACTAGTGGGGCAACGGATCACTGTAGATCCGTAATCCGGACAGCTGCCTCTCCACGGTTCGGCACGCAGGTGATCCGAAGATCTGAAAGAAAAATGAAAATTCCACTGTATGGTGCACGTTGTCAGTCTGTCAAGCGATAGTCATGGCCAGCGGTTGCGGTCAAAGTGGGGGAGCAGAGGAGCTTGAGAAACCTCCAGCATAATTTAAATCACACGAGGGGGAGCATTTTGGCTTCTACGTTAAATATATTGATGGGAAAAGGGTGGTGGATAAAACCTCTACGGTTTGCCGGCAGTGTGGCACGAGGAAGTCGTATGAGACTGCCGACATGTCAGACATGGCCGCTCACTTGAAACGACAACACCCTGCTGTGACAGGAGCGAAGACGAAGGCTGCCCAACAACCGGCGGCAGCATTTAAGCAGCCCTTTCCTGCCCAATCTGACTGGGCTAAAGTTATTACAAAAGCTATTGGGGCGTTTATAGCTGCAGACATGAGACCACATTCCATTGAGAAAAAAAAATGTAAGTCATGTCTGCATTGCTTTCTTTCTTCTTTTTTTGAGTTTTTATTTCATTCTCCATGTTCAAATTGCAATTTAAGTTGTTTTTGATTGTGTCCACATAGAAGGAAATAATTATCATGCCCTATATTGCACCTTAATGTGTTGTTATGTAAGTCTTGAGTTAAATTTGCATTGTCTTTTTTCTTCTTTTTTTTCTTTCTGACCCGAAAACCGCTCCGATTCGTGACTTAAAACCGTGATCCGATCCGAACCGTGAGTTTTTTGTTCCTTTGCACCACTAATAAATACAAAAATACAATGTGCGTATAATACAGTTCGATAAAGAAAAAGGGAAATTTGAGTATTAGGTTAAAGTGACAGAGTGCATTTCAACAGCTCACATCGGGTGTGTGAGTCTGAAGAACCTTTATAAAGTCTAAAGAACCTCTTCATAAAGATCCTCAAAAATTACTTGTTAGGAAACTGAACAGGTTCCTCTATGACAGCACTTAATTAACCCTTTGTGGCACCTTTTTAGGTTACGACAGTCTTGACATGCGATGTTTCAAGTTTAAACGCTCACTTTTTACGCTCATTTTTGGTCATCAGTGTACAAGTACAGTTGTGTTGTGTCCTTTTCCTTTTTCTGTGGCTTCATTGTGTTTTTATGATTTTACAGCGGTGTTAGGATCGGTAAGTGACGTAGACTAGGGTGTGTTTGGACTAACACCAAAATTCAGGTTACATCACCGTCATAGGAACGAACTCGAGGACCCCCTGTATCCACCCTGCTCTTTTTGAAAGGTTTTTAGGCGACAGAAGGCGGTATATCACTCCACTTTCCATCAGTCTGCAGGTCAACTGTTGTTTCTGAGCATTCCTGTCTCCCAGTCTGCCGAAGCAGTCGGGTTTCCTGGCTTTTTTCCCCGCACAACAAAGCCGGCCCCTGGGTTTCATATCATGCTGTGGAGGCTGAGGTGGAGCAGGTAGTGTTCAGGCCTGCCCTTCCTTTTGTCTCATTTATGAATGAGACTGAAACTGTCGAAATGTTGCTTGCCCACTGGAATATTCGATACACATTCATATTAATAAGGGATATGTAAATGAAAACCCGTCCTAATAATCATTATCCCTATTAAAAATATATTCCCGTTAAGCACACAAGTGTACAAATTGAGGTCTTATTCATTAAGGGTTATTATTCTTGTTGTTTTTTCTGTTCTGTTTGTATGTAATTATATAATAAATTACAAAGTTTTTTATTATGTAAAAAAAAATTTATAAAAATTTCACTTACCGACTGTTGAAACTTGGCAAAAAAAATTGTTCTTCTTTTTGAAAGACAAAGCCCATACCTCATCAAATTCAGATTAATAAACTCGCAATAATCTAATTTACTGCTTACATACATAAAAAACATAAATGTGGTGTTGACTGAGTGTTTATGCTTGCTTGAGTTTACCTTCTCTGTATTAGTGGTCTCTGGTGGTGTGTATTCTATTTGATTTGCTACTGTTTTGTGTAGTTCCTATAATCCTTTGAAAGAGTGGGTATGTGTAATGTGTCAGACCCCCAGTGTGCCAGCATTATCCTCTGTTTCCACTGATTAAGTGTCCTGAGTGGTGGGGTTTCATGCATTTTAAAGATGTTGCATTTACAAGGCATTTTGGCAGTTAGCTGCATTTGAAACAAAACATGAAACTCCTATGAAATTATTTATATATGATTTATATATAAGTTAATTACCAGGCCCTTAACAAGGAATGCTGGGACGATCTGCCACCAGTCACACACCCAATAGGCTCCATAAACAACAGCTAAATACTGGGAATTGGACCAAATCATGTACCATTTTATAGCCTCCTGTTGTATTTAAGGCATGCAGTGATTTCGTAATAGTCTGGGGCCCTGTTGTGCTTTGCTCGCCCTGATGGTTTATCTCTGTGTTTCTCGCTCTGTCTTTCTCAGGCCGCTGTAAATGGTGACGCGTCTGCAGTAGAGGGTTTGTCTGAGAACAACAGTGGCCTGGAAATGACAAATGAGAATAGCCCCCTGACCGGGGCGGAGCCTCCCTCACCTTTCAGCCCCAAACAGAGCGGGGGTGCGGCATCACCAGCAGGTAAACACATACACTCTTCGCGTTCATTCATGCAGACATACAGATATTTATCCACATTAAAAAACACCACAAATACATATTCAAATATACACTAATCAAGCACCAAATAAACCCACCGTCCTTCTGTTATTTAGAATCCCTCGAGGCATGAACTCCACAAGGCCTCCTAAGGCGAGCTGTGGTATCTCCACAGATTATTTATTTATTTCTATTGTTATATATTATTTTATTTTACATATTATATTGATCCCGGAGGAAATTACTCAAGTCCTTTTGCTCAAGGGCACCTCAGTGGTGTCAATGGCAGTCCTAGGATTCGAACCCATGATCTTCCAATTGCAGGGGCAACTCCAGGGACTAGTCCTATAAGTTGCAAAGTGGGGCCTCCATGGATCAGACTGGTTTGTCTAGCACATCCCAAAGATTTTCAGTTGGATTGAGATCTGGGGGATTAGGAGGGCAGGTCAGCAACTTGGACTCTTGTCATGTTCCTCAAACTATCCCTGAATAATTCTTTTAGTGTGTCTCATCATACGTTATTCTGCTGAAAGAGGCCACTGCCAACAGGGAATGATGCCATTAAAAGGGTCTGCAACAATGTTTAGGTAGGTGGTGCATGTCAAAGTAACTTTAACATGAATGTAGGACCCAAGGTTTCCCAGCAGAACACTGCCCAGAACATCAAACTGCCTTTACTGCCTTGCCTTTCTCCCACAGTGCATCCTGGAGCACACATGTGGTCATCCTAGTAAAATAAAATATGATTAATCAGACCAGGACACCTTCCATTGCTCTATAGGCCAGTTCTGACATTCACTGTCAGTGGTGCACAGGGTACTCTGACTGGTATGTGCGAGTCCCAAGCTGTGACACCTTTCTATCATAGCCAGCATTAACCTCAGTGAGCCCTGGGTCCTTTACCCTGTTACGGTTCACCGCTTCTCCTTCCTTGGACCAATTTTGCTAAGTACTGCATACCAAAATCACTCCGCAGGATTTGCCATTTTTCTTGCTTGCAGCACAGCAACTTCGAGAACTGACCATTCACTCGCTGCTTAATATAATGAGAGGGGCCATTATAATGAGATTTTCAATGTAATTCACTTCACCTGTCAGTAGTGGTAATGCTGTGGCTGATCAGTGCACACACAGCACACTTAAGCACTATTCAAGCTGGGCTCATTTGTGGGTGCTCTATGCAATTTTTTGAATCTAACAGGACTTAGATTACTTAGTATTACTAATGGAGCTTTTGATTCACTTATTATCACAGCTGAACTGAAAACAGGTGTAAATTTGCATTTTAATCTCAAAACCAATGGGTTGTGCAAGCAGAGATTTGTCTCATTTCACACTGTTTTCTTATCCTGGATAGAATTGCACCTCTGAGGAATGTGTTGTTGTTAAAGAACACTTGTTTACATACTCTCTCTTCATAAATGAACTTTTATTTTGTGTTTTGTATTGAGGTTTTTAATTTCTGTGCTTTACGAAAGAGCAGTTAAGCTGAAGTTTTGGTAAATCAAACATTAATTTCATTTGCGTTGTGAGTGCAGATCGTATTTGCATCAACCTGGGACCCTCTGGGTCTGTTACTCTCTCCCTGTCTGTATGTGTGCCTTAGCACTTTAAGGACTAATTCACTACACGCTCTCTCTCTCTCTCTCTCTCTCTCTCTCTCTCTCTCTCTCTCTCTCTCAGATGAGAGAGTGAACAGGAGGAAGAGGTCTCGGAAACGTTCTGAATAGGAGTATGACAGCGCG
>JBBPDB010145392.1:0-14840 GCA_037974465.1 Brachypetersius altus
AAATAATGGTGGTTGACAAGTTAAACTTTTGAGGAGAAATGCGACACGGAGAAGTTACGTACTGCACAAATTTTAAGTCCCAGGTATAAAAATTCAAGACTTTTTCAAGTCTTTTTAAGGTATTATTTCCAAATTCATAAATTCAATGCTTATAAGACTTTTTAAGACCCCGCGGGAACCCTGCAGTCACTGTAAACGTTGCTACTACTGCAGCAGTAGTTTGAAAATATGTTCACTTAAACGTGGCATCGACACGGAATTTCAGTTCTCCAAATGAGAAAAAAAATATATAAACGTCTTTCTTTAAATATGGGCTCTATATTCAGGTTAAAACAAACAAAATTGGAAAGACGGTAATTTTGAGTTTCAAATTTTAGCTCCTGCTAACAGTGAGGCAAGTAATGCCTGCCCTTGTCCACTAGATGGTGCCACTACAACAGTAAACTAAGACTCCACAGTTCCATAAGCAACTGCAACCTGGAACATGACGATCAGACAACTGCATTAAAGCAGAATTTGACCTAAATGCTCTTTGGCTTTCAGAGAGTATTTAGGTAAAAACATGACATGCTTTAAAGAGCAATTGGTAATGGGCAAACTTCAAAATACCACACTGGGGGGTGAATGGGTTCTACTTTCAAGAGATTGTATCACCCAAGTGTGAAAATGCCTTTTGGTATTTGCTCTTCTAATGCCTCCTGGCCTGTGAGGGCTAGCACCTACTTATCGAGTCGGTTTGAAGGAGTGTGTCGACGAACTGAAAGAGCTGAGCTAGCTCGCACAGGAATGAGAAACACAGGTTTATCTGAACTGATCCTCCAGCTTCTTCCCAGAGCCACCAACAGCAAACAGCTTCTCTATTTGCTCAAATTCAGCAAATAAAAAAGCAGCCCCCTCCACTGAATGGTCAGTGTTTGAGCTGTGTCTACAGGTCCACCTCCTCCACCTATAGCAAACAGTCCCTCTTGAGACTCTCTCACCAACCACAGCAGTTCCACTTCACGCGCAACCCTTCGCGACCCATGATTTTCAGCTTGTGCCAGGTTACGGAATATTCATGACGGAGGAATGCCATTCCCTCGCGGGACAAGCGGGAGCATGCCCAAATAAGCCCAGGACAGACTTACTTATCACAAGACTCAGCTCACTTCCAACGTTGGCTTCTAGTTGCCATGAAAGCTGTTCAGCACACAGTGAAATGAGAAAAAAAAAAAAGTCGAGAGAGTGGGTGTGGGCACGCGTTAAACAACTGCAGGCGATGTGACGTTAATGGCAAACTGCAGCCAAAGCGTGAGCTGGCAGGATTTATTGGAGGCTGCGTGTCCGCACAGTAAAAGTCATGCTGGGTTCTGAACCAGGCACAAAATCACTGCAATTTGTACTTGGTGCGAACGGGACACATCCGTTTGGAATTCGCAAGCACAAACAACTAGTTGTGACACGCAACTGCAGTCACAGCTGCTGCCTGTCCAGCCCTCCGATCCCACACGACTCCAGGCCAAACCGGTCCGAGCTCTCAACACTCCTCCACTGCTACACCTTGCCTGCAGATGGGCCGTCTTACTACAGTCCACTGGGACATTATTCCAAATACCCCGAAAGGAACGAGGAAGAGTTCATTTCCTTCAGCGGAAAGAAAACAGATGGAAGGGGTTTATTAGGTTTCGCCGTCAAGAGGAAATAAATGTATTATCTAAGAAAGCAACTGAGCAACAAGCATCATCAACTGCTCAGAGGCACTCCATCAGGCAAGACAGATGCTCGAACCAAAAGATGCACCTAGGCTCAGATAACCTGAGGGGTTTGAGAAGTATTCTGGACCTCAATCCGAATCCTTAACCGTAGGACAAGCTTGATCTTGACCGGCACTTTGAAAACTCACTCCTTCCCCAGCAGAGCAGGGGGGGGGGCGTTACAGGCTGGGAGGGTAGGCATTCACTTCAGAGGAACAGAGCAGCTTTGTGGGAGACATCTGGGGGAGTAGTTAAAGGTCCAACCCATACCTTAAGCACTGTGATAGAAGAGCAAAGTTAAGGAGAACATTGACTACCAATGGTCAGTTTACACACCCTGTAATAAGTTTAAGTATTTAAGAGAAACGTAAAAAGGTACAAAAGGCCTAGTATAGGCCAAAAGTGTTTTGAGGACTCGGTTTATTGCTTCTCTCCTTCGCTCAAAAAGTGGAAATGTGGGAAAACAACACCACGTAACAACTTTCAATATTGAAAAGAAATGTAAAAATGACGGGTCTTCAGTTCAGGCCTTGTGACTGTTTTGAGGCTTCAGTTCTTTGCTTCTCCCCTATAATTTTTCCCAAAACAGCCTGAAGAAGCAGAAGAAACAACCTACACCAGAGTCTTTCAGGCAGAAAAACAACCTCTGACAATAGATACCACATGGCCTACCTACAAGCACTATTGTTTATATATATATATATATATATATATATATATATAATTTTTTCTATTTTTTATTCTCTTGTGGCACTAAGCATGCTACTTACACAATAATTGAAAAAGTTCTGCCCGTGTATCATTACAGGCAGACGATGTATCATATATAGCTGCTTGTTGATACAAGAGAGGTACAAAATAGCACCTTTACGAAACAAAAACAAAAATAATTAAGTGTTGACTGAACTTCGGCGTGTTTTTCCACGAGAGGGTGGCGCGTGCAACGTGTCGTCTCGGAGCTACGGTTGGCCTCTTTACCACCTTAAAAACTGCACGAGGTCCATGCACCCTCGCATTAACGCGCCTCGCGTGTTACCGATGCATTTTTTTAAGGTGGAACGAGAAAATTCCAATAAGGGTCTGGAGAACGGGACTCCCAACTTCAGACTCGTTCTTCTAGCAAACGGTCGGACTCTGAGCTCCTTTACAAAACATCAGACTCTGTTAGAAACGCCCTTTTAACTCGTTAATCTAAAAAAAAGTCAGAGAGCGAGAGGAATCCGCGAGAAGAGAGACAGTTCAGTCTTACTATTGTTCTCAGGGGCGGGAAGCTCTGGAGAGCCTCTCAAAAACAGAACAGCCAGAGGATTTTACACCAGACAGACCTTCAGCGCAGTCTTAAAAAGGGACTACCAGAACTAAGCGACCATACACATGTTTTTAAACTAGCCTCAGTTCACGAATATGTACATTATTAGTAAGTTCGCGCCCAAGCCTCAACGCTGCTGTCTGTATTTAAACCTAAAGGAAAAACGTACCACTGCGAGAAGATCTTCACTCCTTCTCCGTTGTGTTTTTCTCTCCAGCTGAAGCGAAGAGAAGAGGATCAGCACATTTTAGAACATCTTCTAGCTCCTCATGAACCCATTTAGATAACTGGCTCCTTACCCTTCTCTGGCGGGGTGCTAAAATAGCGCTGGTGGACAAAGAGCCTCCCGGAATCCCTTCCTCTCCTCCTCCTTCTCCTCCTCCCCCTCTCCGACACCCCACCTCCAATGTAGGGCCCCAACACCGACACCCGCACCAGTCTGGCTCATCACTGATTCAAGATCATCTCCTGACTCATTGAATTATCTTTTCGTTTTTATTGTACATTCTATCACATCCTTACACTGGCGTTTGGGGATTTATGCGTAAGACTGTTTCCTGAAATCTATTCATTTGGTATTATGAAGCAGTTCCTTCCATCTATCTCTACCGAGCTTAACCACATTAATGTACATTTCTGAAATGTTTACTTTTCTTTCGGACGGTGTGTGATTTAAAAAAAAAGTCCTCAATGGGATCAAAGCGTTTGGTTTCGAAGTGAGTTCGTCATAAATTGACTTATTTTCATTTGGCACTTCGCTAATTCAGGATCATCTCCTGACTTGTTGAATTATCTTTTTCTTTTTTATCTGACATTCTATCAAATCCCTACTCTAACTTTTCCTGAAAGAAGCTGAAATAATCACACACATTTGTACTTTTGTTTTGGCCAATCTCTGAATTCTTTTTTTTTTTTATCTCAGTTGGAGCAAAAAATTTAGCCAGAATGTGAGTTCATATTAAATCTACAGCCTTTCTCCTTTCCAGCGCATCACCGATTCGAGCTAATCTCTTAACGCTCATTTTTGGTTTACACTCTCTGAAACCCATGCACTGGCTTTTTGATGATTTGTGTTACACTTTTCCTGAAAAAATTCTAATTTTTTGTTTTGTGAAGCAGTTCCTTCCATTCGGCTGATCCCACACACACATATTTTATACCACATTCATTTCTATCTTTCTTTTGGGTCGATTCTGAGCTTGACTGGGAACAGACAGAATTTTGTCAATAGGATCGTTTAATTAGAAAGAGAGTTCATATTAAATCAACTTGTTTTTTGTCTGGCGTGTAATAAAAAATGACATGTAATAGAGTCAAATAGGTTCAACCAAATGATTTATTCTAAGTATAACGTACGCAAAATTTTCGAATTGCTTCAAATAAACGGTAAACGGTTCTTTAAAAATCCTACCTGACTGGATGAACCTTTGGAAAGCAACTGTGGTGGGCTCAGTCTCAAACCAATTGCACATTTTTTATGTTTTCTCTGCTTTAACACACCTGACTCAGCTCATAAAAGTTTCATTACTACCAGATGACTCGAAAGTGGTGTAAAGAATCTCCAGGACTGGAATCAACCGAGCTGATGGTTTTCTAGCAAAACTGTACCTGTATTAATCATTTTTCAGAATTTTCTTAATGAAACAGACCTCGTTGAAAGTGGAGCCGAGCTGCATAAATTGACTAAGTGCACAAATCTAAGGGCTCTGACATGGAACACGGACAGCATGTGACCGCTGCAACACCAACAACTTCCTGGCTTTCTGCTGTAGAGGACGTTCGGAAGTCATTGTTATTTGAGATCTTTCCTCGGTTGTATTTTTATCAAAGGACAAAGTGTTTGAGGACTTCCTCTCTCTCTCTCACGCTATTAGCAAACTTTCAGAGCTATATATATATATATATATTTACATATAAATATATACTTATATATATGTATATACATTTGTAGAAGGGTATACATTTGTATCCATATGGATTCTAGGATGTAAAAGGATCATGTCGTCAAAAGGGACACATTCCAGGAAAGTGAGATTAACGGCTGAATTTGAATGAACTGACAGGATTTTTAATGGGCTTTTAGCAGTTCAGCAACCGATCATTAGAACATCGGAAGAGGCATTTGCATTTTCATACCTATGCTTTACACACAAAGAACTGTAGGTCAACACATGCTGACATTAACAGCCACACATTTACACATTAATAGTCACTTGCAAAGTTGGTGAAGTCCTTGTTCAGTACACTATTCGGACACACTTCTCAAATCCGAGTCAAAAACTTCTCGCGGACAGAGAATTATTTGAACTGGGAAAAAAAACGTTTCGGAGGTGACATTAACCAATAATTATATGTAAAAGTCAAAGTGAAAGTCAAATTTTGAAAAACATATTGTGTCGCCACATGGATTCCAATTGCAACTTTTTTTTTTAGTTTTCTAAAATAAGTTTACCAGTAATTTTATTGCTAATTTTAGAGATGGGGGGCAGGCAGTTCATACCTCTGAAACGTGCATCATTGTGATGGGCTAGCATTAAGGTTGAGGTTTGAGTGGTTATACCAACTGATGGGCTGCGTGTGACTAAACACTTCCACAACTTCTTGTGCTGATGCCCCCACAGCTTTGTTTTTGCCAGCTTAGTCATCTTGCGGTGATGAAATCTCAGTCACGTAACCATGCGTTTAGCTTTCCTGGGGTTGATGAAAGATTATAAACCCTCCACGTTACAAAGGCAGGGGAGAAGGGGAAAGCAAAACTGGTACAAAGAGCTTGTCATGCTGAGGCAAAGCTAAAGCAGTAGGGGAGCACATTTTTTCCTGGACAGTTCCAATACTGCTATTGCATACTCAAGACCGTCTCCATGCCAACCCTTGTAATAAGTCCTTTTGTTGATATTTCCCTGCCCTGGCTATTTTCCGCATGCCACTGGTAATTTAATGGGAGCTCTGAGACTCCTCGAAAGATATGTTTGTCTCTTGCAAGACTGCTTGGTCAGTTATCTGGGGCACCATGTCAGATAACTACACCTAAGTAATGCGGTTTGTTTTGTGGTGATTTTATTGCTCTCCATGCTGGTTTTGCCAGGAAAACAGACTTCCATATTCAAAACATCTGCCTTATCACGCCTCATACATCAGACGCAGACCTCTGGAGTAATTTTCCAGGGGCTAGGCAGTGTTTATTGATTGCCCGTGGACCAAAACACCTGCAGACTGGCGTGAGGACACCGGTTTACATGCTACACTAATTAACGAATGTCATAAACATTCGCCTCATTGTTACTGTTAAATTAACAGATCTAAAGGGAACTGCAGTCAAGTGCCAGACGCACTAATTTTAACCATCTGTTTTGTGAACAAGCTCACTTAAAAAAAACAAAAAAAACAGGCTTATTGTTATATAAAAGCACATTGCTCTTCCAGAATCAGATAACCACTACAATTAGCTATTCTTCAGAATATGCTGCTTTTAAACGTGTTGAAAATAAAATTAAATGAACATATAATTAGTATAAAACTGAACTGCGTTACAAAAGTGACAATCCTTGATCATGACAATTTTGTTACATTTTGTTACAGACAAGCTCAGTTAAGTGTTTTTTTCACCCTTGGAGTCATTTAAGGCAGAATTATCAACATATAGGTTGAGCAGAGAAGGGGTACGTTTCCCGCCGAGTTGTTTTTCAGTGTGTGTGTGTGTGTGGGGGAGTGTTTGGGGGCAGGGGGTACAAGGCAGTGGGGGTGGGGTGGATTACACAGCCCTTCTACTCTGTTGTTTCGGCACTGGTAGACACACCACAATGATAATTGGTGAATCTCTTATTCTATAGCAAGGGCCCCCACTGCCCAGTTGTCTCTCTCTCTGTCTCCAAATTGTGGTCAAGTTACAAGCAGAAAGGTGAATGGGGCACAACAGAAGCCCTCATACTATACAGGGACTGGGGCAGGGGGTTGCCATGGAAACGGAGTGATCTACCCTCAGACTACCCCCACCAGTAGAGCAGACGGTTGGAGGTAGGGCACTTTGGAGCTTGAGTTAAGCAGAAATTCCCCAAAGATGATCATCTACAGTCTATGGTTCCCCCGTAACATCTCCCACGAGATTTGCCGACTTATTTTGTGTAGCAGACCAAGAAGATCTCTTACTCACAGCATGTATAAGACAGACGTCCAGACAAAAGTGAAGGAAATGGCAACAACATGTCACTCAAATAAAGGACGTTTCCGTTCTTTCCTTATCTCCACAGTAGTCGGGAGGTTCACTAAAACCTAAAGCAATCTTGATCCCATCTCACAGCGAGAATTCTTTTCACGTTCAGAACCGAAAACATCACTATCGACTCCATCAACACAACTCGCATGCAGCCGCCCCAGACCGAGCCATTGTTACGCAACAAGATTCCTCACAGTCTTAAATGTACTGCAGATTTAACCTTAAAGCAGTTCTCAGTACAAAGTCAGTAACAGTAGAGCCCCGAAACAGTGGGCTGATCCATGACTTAATTAAACACAGCAACAAAGCAGCAGGTCCAGAGCCGACACACTGCGGGAAGGGTTCTGGGGCGTGTGCTTTGGACATTGTGTGCAGGATCAATTTCCAGTGAAATAAAGGTGCAAGTGGACCCTCAAAAAATGAATATTTTGTTGTTAATAAAATATAGTATTATTATACAACTGCATACAAAATGATGATAAACATTAGATGAAATCGGTGGCTGTCGTTTAATAAAGGTGTCAGAAATGGTTCTTGTTATAATGCCATTAAAGAACCACTTTTGGTTCCTTAAAACCTTTCACTGGATGGTTCTGCAGGGAAGGATGATAGTAACTGAACAGTGACGACTTCCCTCGGCACTCACGGGGTCATCTAGACTTTGTTACAGTTTTCCATCCTTCTCTACAGACGGTGGCTGCAGAGGTCTGTGTAACAACAGGAAGCATTCACACGAACAGTTTGCAGTTCCTTACCCTCTCACGCAGCCTTTCATGTCCCTGCAGCTAAAAAAATAGAAATAGTTCCAGTTATTCTCAGACGAGAAAGAAAGGAAGTTACATTGTATGACTCTTTGCAAAATTAGTTACTCTTGGCAAAATAAGATTAGCAAGATCAGATTGTTGCGGGTCAATTTCTAGATTCAGATTCTGCAACATCAGCACGCAAAATAAACTTCTGTTTTAATAGGAACGTTTTCACTGAATGTGGAAGTGTCCGTGACTCTGGGACGGTGTAAACGATTACGTGACATTATGGGACGTTTCCCAACACATGCACAGCAGTGCAGCGAGGTAAATGTTAAGCGCTAGACGTGGGCAATGTCACATAATCTGTGGCTTCAGAGTAAAAATAAAACAGCCAAAAACATCAGGGCCCCTAGGTCCAAACCCCACTTAACCTGTTATTGCACCCAGCATCCAGCAGAGACACTTCTTCTCATTTTAGGATCATGTTTGTCCAAAATAAAACACTAAAACTTGAATATGAGAGGCAGAAAAGAAAAGTCACAAAGAGGAAAAAAGGAGAGATGCAGGAACCAAAGACACTGGAGTGGAAATGGAACTGAATCAAAGGTTCTGTGCGAAGAGTCAGCAGAACCAAGTGCCTTGGTGTGCAAATCCCTAATGACCTCAACTGGACCGTAAACACTCTGCCATTAAGAAAGCACAACAACGCCTTCACTCCCTGAGGAGAATAAAACGCACCTGTCCTCACCACCTTCTGCAAAGGAACCACCGCAAGACACAAGAGTGGAAGTCCCTGAGAAGATCAGCAGGATCTCCCTACCCTCAATCCGGGATATCTTCAAGAACCACTGTTTGCGCAGAGCCTCTGCCACTGTAAAGGACCCCTCCCACCCATCACATATGCTGTTTGACCCCTGCTGGAACGTTCCACAGCATGAGGACAAACACAGCCAGGTTCTACATCAGCTTCTTCCCCCAAAAGGTGTCAGATTCCTGAACTCCCTGTCGCCACACAACCCCAGATCCTCCTAAACCCCCTCCAGGGCCCTCGTCCCCCTCCTCGTAATTATGCACTGCCACTTTGTACTTTGTACAATATATGTTGCTTTCCTTTTACCTGAAAACATCTCCTGCCTGTCCTCCTAAACGTCAATTGCGCTAATACCTGTTACGCCATCCTAGTGTTACTTCTCGTCATGTCGTACGTTGTGTTTTTCCGTGCATCTAAAACTGTAAGAAACGCAATTTAATTCAGTCATATACTGTGTATGTGGATGGATGACAGTAAAAGCCAACTTGAACATGATAGATGTGGGTGGAGGTATCTCAGTGGGTAGGATACTTGCCTCCAGACCAAGAGGTCATGGGTTCGAATCCTACCTTCAGCACCACCACTGGGTCCCTGAGCAAGACCCTCAACCCCAAGTTGCTCACGGGAGAGACTGCCCCCTGTAGGTAGGGAATGGAAGTCGCTTTGGATAAACGCGTCTGATAAATGCCATAAGTGTAGATTAAGCTGGAGGTCGAAGCTCTTTCATTCTTACTTCAACCAAAAATGTAAATGCCAGCTGATATAATAAAGAGGGAAGTAACAGGGTCAGCTTTTTAGCATTATTTGGTTTTACATCCAGTTCTTGTTTGATTAATATGTTGTTTTGTGTTGTTAATGTTTCTTCTTCCTGTCTTCAGTATGAGGAATGTTTTTCTTGATGGACGCAGCTTGGGTGGAACTCTAAACCAGATCTCCTACTTTGTGGGACAGTAACGTGAATCTTGAGTAAACGGAGCTAGTCACCACAATACGTTTCAATACGAAGTAATACAAGCCTTAATTACAATACGGGAAATATCGCCTTGAGAAATTTGCTGTGGTTTATGAGACATAAAGCGAGTACAGCGATTAAAAGCTCTTCCGTGTCAATGATTCATTTACAGCAATAGATCAAAAATCCGAAAAATAGGAAATAAACCCCGCCCCCCCCTTGACTAACATTCCATCAAGGCTACATTTGAAGTAAATGAAGTTTCAAGTAAATAACATTTTATAGGTATTTTAATGTTTGATATTTTAATGGAAACTCAATCTCAATATCTCAGTATCAACAGATCCATAAGACGGAGTTAAGACCTGATCGATCTGCAATGAATTTTTGAAAATGTCAGCAATAAGAAGCAATACTCAGATCCTATTTTGAGTTTTTGCACCGTCACTTTTGTATTTGCTTTTATACCCTCTGTTCAGAAGGCATGTCTCCTTATCTCACACACAACAGAGACAAAAATAAAGCTTTCTTCCCTCCTAACAAGAACATTGGGAAACTGAAAACATGTTTTTGACATAATTGCTAGAATATGTTCTGTGTCACTGAGATTTGATTCAATAAATGAGTTTAACATTGATCTATCAAACATGAAATATATTAAAATAAAATCATAATTTTCATTATTTCTTTTCTTTTTTATCTGTATTTATATTTGCAAGAAGGAAATGAACTATTTTTAAATGGTATTGAAATATGTAATTTGTATTTTTTTTTTCTACAAATTGCATTCATTTACTGAAAGGGATGTGGAAAAATAAAAATGTACCCACTTTAGATTACAGATTATTTAGGTTTATCACTTTGTTCATTTGTTTTCCAAAATGGGATTTTAGTCCAGGTTTATTAGTGTTCCTTCTCTACTCCACACATTTTTTAAAGGAGTTTAAGGCTTGCATTTTAGCTCCTAAATCTTCACATTTATTTTACAGACGCAGACTTTGGAGTTATTAGCCAGCGACAGCAGTCTTCTTCTGGAACTTTTTCCTTTTTTTCCCTCTTTTACTCTCTCCGTCTTCCTTTCCTCCCCCACACTGTATTTTCTGTAACCCCTTTGGCTGAATTTAATCTAAATAATTAAATAAATAAAAAAATTCTGATCACAAGAGGGGCATACACTTTCACGCACCACTTGGCAAAGCAAAGGTGTCTGGCGCACCAAGGCACACGGCTTCATGATCTGTTTGCTAAGATGCCAGACACGACAGGTTAAAAAAAAAAAAAAAAAAAAATTAAATAAATAAATAAATAAAAGTTCTTCACATTTATATCATCAGTGCAAAAATTTATCAGGAGGTCATTTTTTGAGCTGATTTTGGGAAGAGAGAAAAATGACAGCCTGAAACTGTTACACTGTTACACTGTTACACTGAAGCAGCAACCACTGCAACATGGGACACAAGTTCACCTGTTACGCCTTCATCCCTCTCCCAAATTCTCACCACACCTGTTCCCAATTACTGCAGTCACAGAACACTGCTAATGCCACACAAATTCTCATCGAATCATCACAGCAATGTTCCAACATCTTGTGTGAAGCCTTCCTAGAAGAGCAGAGGCCCAGAAAAGTGGGGTGAGGGGTATGGCCACATTCTCCATTAATACAGTTGATTTCAGAAGAAAATAAACGACTGTTGAGAAGAGATCATTATAATTCACACGTTACAGACCCCTTCCTTCCAGTGAAGGCCAATGTTAATGCTTCAGCATACCAAGACATTCTGGACAATGTCACCTTTCAATTCCAGCATGACTGTGCTCCAGTGCACAAGACAAGGCCCATAAAGACATGGCTGCATGAGTTTGGTGTGGAAGAACTTGACTGGCCCACACAGAGCCTCAACCCCATCCAACACCTTTGGGATGAACTGGAATGAAGATTGTGAGCTAGAACTTCTTTGTCCAGCATCGGTGCCTGACCTCATAAATGCTCTACAGAACGAAGGGGAATTAATTTCTGCAGAAATTAATTCCCCCAAAACCTTGTGGAAGTCTTTTCAGTGAGAGAAGATGCTGTTTTAGCCGCAAAAGCTGGACCAACTCCCTGTATTCGAATGCAGTCCCTGCAGTTGAATGCAGACTTTGGGTTTAAAAGGCCCATATAATGAAAAACCAAATTTACTATTAACATACATTTTAAATAATTTAGTATGAAAAACATGGTTAAAGGGTTTTATATCTATTTTGTGGTATAAAACCATCTAAATGAAATAAGTTAACCCCAGCATATAAATAAATCAACACATTTATATATGAATACATAAAAACATATGTAGTGTAGGATATGACCCCCTTTAACACATTTGCTGTTTTTTTTTTTTTTGGTTAATAAAGGGAAAATGTTATGCAGGCGATATAACTTTACATTTTACATTTAACACGACTCTTCAGACGTTCCTCTAAAGCTACTGCCTTCACTGACCATTTATGAACCATTTAAACTCATTTGTTTACTTGTGCTCTATTCTGAAGTCTTTTTGCCTGCTTTAAGAGCAATTTCATGATTTCATTTAATTTTTCAAAAATTTATGTACACACAGTCCTACTCTTTCTAGGTAACAGCCGTTGAACTTGCACATCATGCGTGTATGTGGCTACAGTGAAATATATGGCATCTACTCATCTCTAACGGGTCTTTATCTCACAGATGCCTAAAAGTATTTTTAAATTGCACCTAATTTTATAGCCGCAGACTCCAAAAACTACCCCACACATGCCTGCAAGATGATGTCAAGTTCAGGCTTCTATCAGCATAGCTCGAGAGGAGAGGGGCCTCACACAGGCCTCTGGTTACACCATGGTTTATAGGTCAGCTAAACCTGAGAGAGTAGACCAGGGAGGAACCCCCCCCCCAAAAAAAAGACTTGTTTTCCAAAGGCGTTTGAAGTCCAGAGGCAGGCGATGATCGACAGCAAGTCTCATTCAGACCTAGTTTTGTGCACAAATTGAAACAGCAATGAGGCAGATATTGTGACGATCTACACACGAGTGGAAAATCTGATGACTTCCATCTGGTACAAGATGCGCCGAAAGGGTGGGTGCGCCTTTCTGTGGGCTGGTCAAGACTCTCAAAGCCTAATGTCAAAACAAAAATGTCAAGCGCTTATAAAATACTCTTTAAAGGAGAAAAATGTCTGATCAGACAAAATGCAAGTTCTGCTTCATGTTTCGCCCAGTGAAGTGAAATCTGGTTGATAGTGAGTGCTCTTTGTGAGAAAGGAGGAAAACAAAATGTTTTCTTTAGTTTTTGTAAATTGCTGATGATAGAACTGAATAAATTCATGCTAAGGGTTTGTGTTACATTTTACTATATTTATTTGTGTTTATCTTTATTGTTATGTTATATAGTGTTTTGTTGGCAGGATAACAGTACAGTTTTTACTCACAGTTTGGGTATAGCTATCTCTACATGCTTTTGTAATTCGCCATAATGGAAAAATGCCCCATATGCTGAGGTGTGTAGTAGAGTGCTTTGTCTAATCCTGACTGGTGTTTACCAGCCAGTTATGGCACATGACTGCTTGCAGGGCCCATTCCTCATTATTCAATGAAGTCACCTGATTGAGCAGATGAATAGACAGCATGCTCCTTCAAACCCCTTTAGGTGTAAGTCATGTATGTGCGCTCCTATTTCTTTCCAATTTGCCATATATGCTCCTGGAGAAATTACTACATGACCGTGAAAAATATGTGCAGCTCTGACCAATCGAGGCATGAACTCCGCAATACCTCTGAATGTTATGGGGTCTATAGTACTAAAATGTTTGCAGCAGATCCTTTGTGAGGTGGGGCCTCCATTGGGTGACTTGTTTGACCGGCACATTTCACAGATTGGCAGCTGGACTGAGATCTGGGGAACCTTCATTTCTGAACAATGTTTGCAGTGTGGCGAGAAACATTCTCCTGCTGAAAGAGATCATGATCTCTTGACTTCTTCCAATGATGCGTCAGACCAGGCCACCTTCTGGACCTGCTCCATGGTCCAGTTCTGATCCTCACCTGCCCATTACTGGCACTTTCAGGGGTCAGCACTCTGACTGGGGCTCTGCAGTCACATCTTCTATGGGATTGGACCAAATACACTGACTTTTGCTCCCCACATGCATCAGTGGGACATTCATGACCCTGTTGCTGGTTCATCCATTGTACACATTTGGACCACTTTTTGTAGGAACTAACCACCAAGTATAAGAAACATCCTACAAACCCGTTGTTTTGGAGACCCAGTCATCTAGCCATCCCATCATACACCTGTGCTTGTGTGGCCTGCTTGAATCTGTAAGGTTAGCTTGTTTGAGGCTGCATGCTATCTTCTAAATCTCTAGCTTGCTATGGAGCTGATACCTTGTTGCAGTGTTAGCTCAGCCTTTTGACTGCTTTAACCTTGTCTGAATTGGCTGGGTGTGCTTTGCTGGGCAGGTTGAGCAGGTACTGTAGTGATAGCCATGCACGCGTTCACCATTTGCATTGTTGCTACCCATCAAAGTCAAAGTCAAAGTCAACTTTATTGTCAAATCTGCCGTACGCACCAGACACACAGAGAATAGAAATTACGCTACTCTCAAACCCCAGGTGCACACATGTAACATTAAATACAAAAAGGTGCAATTTAAAAAAAAATACACAACCAAATACAGTTACACATATGATCTATAAAAATATGGTGCAAAAAGAGCAAGACTGAGGTAAAGTGACATAGTTATAACAGACAAAATCTTTAGAGGTAGACTGAGGGCAGTAATAATTGGGTAGTAAGAGGTAGTTAGCAGAGCACTAGTAGCACTAATCCTACACAAAGTGACTGGTGCCGTTCGGTGGGGTGTGTGCGCGTAAGTGTGAGTGTTTTTTGTGTGTGTGTGTGTGTGTGTGCGTGCGTGCGTGTGTGTGTGTTTGTGTTTTGTGTGTGTGTGTGTGTGTGTGTGTGTGTGTTTGCGTGTGTGTGTGTGTGTGTGTGTGTGTGTTTGCGTGTGTGTGCGTGTGTGTGTATGTGTGTGTATGTTTGTTTGTGTGTGGGTT
>JBBPDB010145421.1:0-14836 GCA_037974465.1 Brachypetersius altus
TGTGTGAACCACTCTGTGCAACACACACACACACACACACACACACACACACACACACCCACACACCCACACATGCACACACACACACACACACACACATCTAACCTCACTTGCTAATACTCCACCATCCAAGTCAGTGTCACTGCTGTGAATATGTATATTCATACTTCTGCACTTTTGGGAACGCTTTTAGAGGTCAAGATTTGATTTTCAAACCTGTAACTCCAACAAATTACAGACAGCTCCATAAAATAATTCAGTCATTTGAGCTTAAGTGGATATATAACACAAGCCTAATCCCACTTTGCTCTGACAGCACACAGCCAGATGCCTCGTTTGAGAATGAGAAATCCTCAGAATAAATTTTGATAGAATAAAACATATATTTTAATTTTTTAATACTTAGAGGAAATCCTTACATCCTTCTAATTTTTCCTGATAGCAATATATTACAAGAACTAAAAGCAGTTTTGCTGTCTATTTCTGTGCTCTGTGGAAACAACATATTTACCTTTGTATTGCTAAAACTGCGTTGTTATCTAATCAGCATGTAGCACCTCTACACTCTGTGGGTCAGTACCCCTGATATGGACTAGACTGCATATACGGTATATATATATATATATGTATATATATGTATAAGGGATCTATTTTTGACATTTTTCTTGCATTTTGCCCTCTGAGGTCCACTAATTGATCACTAATTCACTACATGTACACAACCACTAAATAAGCTTTTTTCTGACACCAATCAAACTCTCTGTGATGACACCAATGCGATCACACTTCACTACACTTAGTCTTAAAAATAAGAAGCCAAAGAGGGTTCTGATTCATATAGAAATCCTTGTAAACCTTTTAGCTGATTTTTAGAAAATCTACTTTACAGCAGTTATATATTTATAGTATTTATTTATAGTGATTGCTGTTTATGTTATGACACATACACACACACACATGGCATTGTATCACCACCTTTCACAATATGAGTGGGTTAGGCTCATCTTTTTGTGATGAATTCTATTATACTAGAACATTTTAGAAACTGCACAAGTTCATTCTCACTGTTACGCATTTATTTTCATTTTTCAAGGAATCATCTAGAGCTCTGTTCATTCAGACTAAAATTGCATCTTTTTTACGGCTTCCATCGACTTCCATGTGAAATCTATGCAGCTTTACAGTCCCAGTTGCAGCTATCTGCAGCAGAACCAGGCTGAGCCTCTGAATACTCCCTGTACATTTTGAAACTCTGGCTTCTACAACCTACAACCTAATTGTACACTAATGGCTGAATCCCACTCGAGACGTGTGTGTTGCAGTGAATTTATCACAAGTAAATGGTTTTACCCTGTTAACACCTTTACCAGTTATAAAATCACAGTTATGATGCACCTCTTATTCGACCAGGGGCACCAAACCTTTTGCACACTGAAAAGATTAATCACTGAATTTTCTGGAAAGCTACAGGACATTGGAAATTTGTGTTCACCTCTACATGACACAGACATGCCACAAAACAAGGTGGGTAGCAAACCCCTCTTAATGTGCAAGGAGTCTTTTGACGCCTTTTTTTAATGATCATCTCAGACTTTAAAACCTATAAGAGTAAAAAAAATCAAGACACTTTCACACATTTTTGGTCCAGATAGTGAAACCACTCTCCTTAAATGGTCCAAATAATGGAAAACCATTTTTTTTGCAGTGATTACCCTTCTTCCCCTGTTTTAATAAATAATAAAAATGATATAGTAAGTAAATACTGTTAACACTATCCACCTCCCGGTCCAGGAAGTCCATATTTGAAAACTGCCAGCAAAATTCATTGTTTTTTATTGCCATAAGAAGCAAATTACTTACATATGTCTGTCTATGAAATGCTCATCCACACTGAAGTTCAGTTGTGCTGTTTTCTTTTATTTAGATGTGATAAGGGGGCCATTCAGAATGGAGATCAATTGCATATATCTTAAAAGTACAGCTACAAAGTCACCCTATTTATTTCTGGGTTTTGTACAGAGGCTTCAAATGATCATGTAAAAATGTCTAATGGCTACCACGCAATGTTGATAAGTAGATGTTACAAATACACTATGTGGACAAAAATATACGCCCAAACATTACACCACCAGGGATTCAATGACATTTCATTCAAAAACAGACTTTATAATGGAGGTGGTCTCCACTTTGCAGCTATAAAAGCTTCCACTTTTCTTGCAGGGTTTTCCACAAGATTTTGGAGTTTCTGTGTGAATTTGTGCTCATTAATTCCGTAGAGCATTTCAGAGGTCCGACACTGATGTTGGATGAGAAGGTCTGGCTCACAATCTCAGTTCAAGTTCATCCCAAAGGTGTTGGATGGGGTTGAAGTCAGGGCTCAGTGTGGGCCTGTTAAGCTCTTCCACCCCGAACTCATCCAGCCATGTCTTTATAGAGCTTGCTTTGTGCACTGGAACACAGTCCTGCTGGAATAGAAAAGGTTCTTCTCCAAACTGGGTGCAGTTGGAAGCAAGGCGTTGTCCAAAATGTCCCAGTATACTGAAGCATCAAGACTGTCCTTCACTGGAAGTAAGGGGCTGAGCCCAAAGCTTGAAAAACAGGTGCCTCCCAATATTTTTCTCGGAATAGTTTATGTAGGATATGAGCGTTAATAATACTTCTTATTAAACCGCCCAGTTTAATAAGACTGACACCTACGGAACTCTACACCACTAAATCTGATTCCGGAGAAACTTCACACTGACCACTTTTGAGAATTCCTGCACTGCAGAAATAGTTTAGCCAGGGGGAGGGTTAGCAAAACTCCCTCCTGGCTATTTTTATACTAATGAAGTATGCAGATACCTTACAAGGTTTCATGACAAACACTCTCTGAAACCCATGAAAAGAAGGATCTGGTTCACTAGAAATGGTTCTTTAGAAAAGGCAGCGGTTGTATATACAGACATGAAAAGAAATAAGTGACCACTTTTCCATTTTTTCTGCAGAATGTGTGTGTGTGTGTGTGTGTGTGTGTGTGTAAAATGTACAGGTCGCTATCATTTCTGAACTACTGCAGTGTGTGTAAAAAGTAAGAAACGCCTCCATATGTGTTGTGAGTGCAGTAGTGTTTAATAGAGCAGCTTTTCTATGGTCTGTATTCCAGCAGCTTCACTCCTGATTCAGTTTCTGATGGGATGAAACAGTCACACATGCACACACTGCTCTTAACATCATTGTTTTAAATATTGCAATTGTAAAATAAGTGTTGTGTAGTTTCCAAGGTACAATGAAGGATTTATATATATTATTTTTATTTTAAATGTTAAATGTTTCCATTTTGAATCCAGTGGTCAGTAGCGTATAAAACAAGAGTGGCATGCACATTTTACCCAGACACACTTCCACAAATGACAAAAGCAATAACCAGAAAAAAAAATGATGCGGTCTCTTTGTGAACACACAAAGGAACACTTGAATGCATAAAGGCTTCTTTTTTATGGTGCTTCTCTATGCTGGGAATCCTGTTGAATGGTTTTGTTCTGCTCTTGTAGTCAAATACCAATTATTGGCTCCACACAGAACCAGTGTAGCTTGGAAAAATCCATGCATGTCATATATAGACTATAAATAATCTACTGTACAGCCAGGGAGGACTAACTGAATTTAACGCCTAGCAAACTGTACGACAGATCCATTGGCACCAGACCATGACTGCATTTCACAATATGCCAGGCAGAATTATGCTGCCCTGACATGCACATTCCACAGTAAATACAGTGCCTTGCATAAGTATTCACCCCCCTTTTCATCCTCTCTATTTTTTTTTTTACCTTACAACCTGGAATTTAAATGGATTTTCAATTTGATCTTAAGAGATGGACCTGGAAATCAAACTGCAGATTAATGAAGTTAAAAGAGGAAAATAAAACTTGTTTGAAATAATTCTAAAAAATATAGAACTGAACAGTGGTGCGTACATATGTTTTCACCCTTTGAAGCCCCAACCACTACCTTCAAAAGCCACTTAAATAAAGTCCACCTGTGAGTAATCTAAATGTCAAATGATCTCAGTGTTTATACACTTCTTCTGAAGCCCCCAGAGTCAGCACCACTAGGTAAGGCCTACCATCAAGCAAGTGACAGCATGAAGACCGAGGAACTCTCCGCACAGGTCAGAGACAAAGTTCTGAGAGATACAGATTAGGGTTGGGTTATAAAAAAAATACCCTGAACATCCCAAGGAGCTCCATTAAATCCATTATTAGAAAACAGGAAGATTATGGCCCCATAGCAAACATGGCAAGGGAGGGTCGTCCACCGAAACTCACAGACTGGGAAAGGAGGGCATTAATCAGAGCAGCAACCAAAAGGCCAAAGATAACCCTGAAGGTGTCGGGCGGCGGAGATGGGAGTATCTGTCCATAGGACCACTATAAGCTCCACACTGCACAGAGCTGGGCTTCATGGAAGAGTGGCCAAGAAAATAAGGCAGATTTGCCAGAAGGTGTGTTAGAGACTCCCCAAACATGTAGAAGAAGGTGCTGTGGTCAGATGAGAAACCTTTTGGCCATCAAGGACAACACTATGTCTGGCACAAACCTAACACCTCTCATCATGAAAACACCATCCCCACAGTGAAGCATCATAGTGGCATCATTTGGTGGTGCTTTTCATCGACAGGGACTGGGAAACTGGTCAGAACTGAAGGAAAGATGGTTGGCGCAAAATATAGAGAAATTCTTGAAGGAAATCTGTTCAAGTCTTCCGGAGATTTGAGAGTGGGAAGGAGGTTCACCTTCCAGAAGGACAATGACCCTAAACACACTGCTAAAGCAACACTGCAGTGGTTTAAAGGGAAACAGATAAATGTCCTGGAATGGCCCAGACAAAGCCCAGTCCTCAATCCAATTGAGAATCTCCAGGATGATTTAAGGATTGCTGTACACAAGTGGCATCCATCCAACTTGAAGGAGTTGGAGAGTTTTCCATGAAGAATGTGCAAAAATACCAGAGTCTAGATGTGCCAGGTTTGTGGAGATGTACGAGAAGAGACTTGTCGCTGTAATCCCTGCAAAAGGTGGCTGTGCAGAAGATTGATTCTGGGAGGGGGTGAATGGTTATACATGCTTAGGTTTTCTTTTTTTTATTATTTCTTGTTTGTTTCACAATTTAAAAAAAATGTGATCGCTGTGTTGTGTAAATGAAAAGATATAAACTGCCCAAAATTCCTTTTAAATTCCAAGATAGACAGAATGCCAGGGCAGGGGTGAAAACTTTTGCAAGGGACAGTAAGTTCACAGGGTGTTGAGATAATGCTCACGCGGGCTGAGCGCTTGCCTGACCTGGTAAGAAGACACTGATAACTCAGATAAGGTCCAGTTCTAATTTTGAAACTCATGACTGGATACCACAAAGAGTGTGAATACTTATCATCCCACATTGCTGCATCATTCACTGGCCAATTTCAGCAGCTTTGGTCTAATTCTTCCTCTGCACATTAAAAAAGGCAACAACAGGTTTCTTTAGAGAACTGTTCTCTCTACTGACACTGCAGCCGGCCTACCAGAAGAAAATCAACAAGGGGAAGAAAACTGCTTCGTAATTTAGAATCTCTCTCCCCGGCATCAGCCATAAATTCAGCAGGAGTGCTGACTGTGGTCACACACCAAGCCTCCGAGACGACTCTGCAGTGAGGAGATGCACTGTCATGCCCTCTGCTTCCATCCCACAGTCATTTCAGTTAAATTGTAGAAATGAATGGGAATGCATTGCGAGCCGCGACTGAAGGCTCTCTCATAAAGATCACATTATCCCTCTCGCCTGTGCTTTGTGGTTCTCTGTGCCTGAATTTCTCTGCTAAAAGGCGGTTTTATCCAGTAAACCATGTGTATTTAGCTAAACATATCACTTGACAGGGTGAATGAATCCAAAGATGAATTTGAAGATGTTCTCCGCTTGTTTGAATGAGCCACCAGTTTAAAATAATCAGTATGTGGTTTCTGAGTGATGCTCTCTAAGCTCTGACCCTGTCACTTGGGGATCAGTTTCCAGTCATGTCATAGCCATCCCTGGCCTAGGAGTCTCAAGGCCTATTACTACAGGTATACAGGAACCGTGCTGTATCTAAACTGTACTAAGACGGTATGGAACACACTTTGATTTTCCAGTGTATTTGAGCCTGTAATGTAATGGTGTTTCTGACACATTGTCATCCCAATACCATGGTGTTGAACCAGCAGACTTTTTTTGGAATTTGTTTGTTGTTTTGGTTGTTAATCACTTGTAGTCTTGTTTGAGCTTATTCATTTTTATCGGCATTGTGATTAAAACCTAACCCAGCTCATTTTTGTTAGCGATGTCCTGGCACCCCTTTCTCACAGCGTTCTAAATAAAATCAAATTCTCAGCATCATAGAAATCTCCTGCTGAAAGTTATTTTTAGCACAGACAGACATTAATGCTTGTACTTTATCACCTTCCCAGTTGCTAGCTTTTATCTCCATTGTTGTTTTTTGGATGGACAGTATAAAAACAATGGGGTCTTTTCATGCTGTGATGACAACATTACGACCAATCAGAAAGCAGTGTTGCAGCCAGCTTGGCTGCAGCCCAGTTTTGGCCCTGCCATCGAGCAGGTCAGGTGGGGGTCACTTTATTTGTGGTTCCTCATTCCAGTGGATAAAGACCACAGTCACTGGCCTCACTGTCACTGGGTGGGTAGGATGACAGTGAATTTAGGCTGTTTTTTCAGCCTAATATCCATTTAAGGACTGTATAGACTGGGGAGAGAACAGTACATTTGGAAACCTAAACCCAACAAATCAGAAAAGCCTGCACTGATGTGGCCTTCAGAACTTGACTGTTGACACTATGGTTCCACTGGTAAATAAAAGATTCAAACACTCATTCAAACGTGCGATGTTACATTTACACAGACATACACAGATAAACAAACGGCTTTATAACGCCCCTTCATCTGTCATCACTAAACTGGCAGTGGACTCTGGGCAACAGCGCTCTGCGTTTCTGCATATGTTACAAAGATTCCTCTCGTCCAGGTTTACACTGCTTTTCTGTGATTAACTCTGAATCCAAAACAAAGGCCAACATTTTTTCGTTTTTATTTCGGTCTGTGGGCTGAGCCGCAGCACACACCCAAAGTGCTCACATCCTGTACATTTCTAAAGTAGGAAAGTCATTGATTTCATTTCTCTCGTGAAACAATGCGAGCCCGGGATGTACTTGGCCTTCGGCTGTGGAAAAGGCCCAGGCTTCATCCTTACATGTGACATTTGAGAGATATATACAAATGGTAAACAGAGCCCTTTCCGAATCCTGAAACTGGGATGTGTGAGCTGCAGTGAAGACAAGGATAAAATAAACATGGTCTGATGGAGTCCTACAGTGGCTCGACAGAAAGGCATTTTGAGATACTGAAATCATGTTACTGTTTTCGTTCAACAAAATGTTCAGTTTAGTCCCTAACGGCTTGATTTGAACTTTTCAGGTACTCACTTAATCAGCCTGCATCAGTGTTTCCCTCCTCACACTGAAGAGACAAGCCACTCTTCAGCCTGGACTGTGTTTTGAAACAGGCACAATAAAGGGCAGCTAATTAGGATAAACAGCCTGAATAAACGGTATAGAAAGAGGTTGGAAAATAATCATGTGAGGTGAATTGTTTTCGGTAAAACGACGCAAAACCTCTAGGACATCAAAAATAAAAGTACAGAAATTTGCGAAGCACTAAATTAAAGGCAGCTCATTTGGATCGTAGGTTGCGCTGCAGTATATTGGTGACTTGCCATTACCCTGGGGCAAAATTTTCTGATGGCTTCAAAAAAGACGGTCTCACATTCTACATTCAAAAGAACCTGCTGTTTTGCGAAGGCTGCCAACCATTACCTCATACCAGTGCAACCCAACCCTACCTCTGTCCTCCAGAACCCAGCGCAAACAGGACACACCTCATCTGGCTGCTTGAGGTCTCCAGGAATCTGTAGTCAGGTTGGAAATAAACACTTGTATCTCCGGAAGCAGGAGTAGCTCTGCCTTATATTGTTCACTGAGTGTGAGTTTCAGAATTCCTGTAGAGGTTCATTCAAAGGGTAGAATATGGCCTAAGTTGCCTGCTTTGATTTCAACCTTGCAGTTATCCAGTTTACGGTGTTTAATAATGAAAAAGTGCCTAAACCGAAGGGAATCAAGCACACGTACCCGAATGGGAGAGTGGGGAGAGTGCCGATTTCACAAGGTGCTTAAGGACCATTACAGAGCACCGTATTCAGGACATCAATTATTTATTTGTAGCTTAGCGTAAGAAAATGTACGCAAGTCAAGTGCAACCAAACTGCTTCAGCTCAGCTTAATGACATGATGTCATTCCTCACTAGCGCCCAAATGTCAAGGGGATTTCCGAAGGGGAGGAAATACTTTTCTGAGTCATTCCAAGAGCAAAGGCATCACACAGTGAAAGTCCTGGTGCAGCAAGATGGCCCCATGTGCAGTATTTGTGAAGAAAGGTGGGTGGGTGGGCATAATGAGTCATAATCCATTCAGTAGGAATTTCTCACCCCAATAAATTACTTATTAAACTATTTTTCTGAAGTATCCAACATTAGTTTGGTTCTCTTGGTCTGTAGAAAACAGTGTATTGCAGAATTTTGGTTTTGGCTTAGAGTTCATACTGACATTTTTGATACTGTAGTAAAACTAAAATTAAACTTTCTGATGCACCCGTTTTGCCGGCCTATCAGAGCTTCTTGATTTTGTTGTCTGTACATATGTCCTGTTTTATGTATGTCTTATAATAGCCTAAAACCACAAGCCACGAGAGGCTGTGCAGTACGGCGGTTTTTCCTGTGACGTATTTTCTGCATCCAGAGCCGTGGCTAAAGTATTTCATCCCTCCTGATTTCCTGTTTTTAAATATTTATCTCAAAATATGGTGTCAGATATTTTTAAAGACTGTAATATAAGACAGAGAGAACACAGTGAAACAAAAAACACAATTTAAACATCATTTCACTTAACAAAAATGTAAAATCCTGCAAGACGCTTTTTTCACAGCTGCAAAAAAGTAATTGCCCCGTCAGTTTTTCTCATGGACACGGAAGAATTTTGACCCTTTCTCTGCAGAATTTTGTTAATGCAGCCATAATGAGGAGAGACTCAGGGACAGAGAGGAAATTTACCTCTTTTCTCTCTCATTCATGCCCTGTATCACTGCCCCTATCTTGGCTTTTTGGAAAGTGATAATTTTATCAATTTTACGGTTATAGTCTCACAATGTTCCGCAACATCCCTTAAGATGATTGTCATATACAGTATTTACGTGGTGTCAGTGCATATATTAGGGGTTCACAGTAATAAGTCCTGGCTAAAAACAGGTTGTTTGTAAATATTAAAATAGTTTAGAATGGCAGGAAAGAGTTTTCCTTTTTTGTCAGTTTGGTCAGCCCTGTGTGTAAAGAGAGTGTGCTTAGACACTTTATCAAACTATGTGCAGTTAGCACCATACTAATCTGCAGGGTATGTATAATCCATTCATCCATCCATTATGTGAGCCGCTTATCCATTTGAGGTCCTGTCACAGCATCTCAGTGGGTTTCAAGCATTACTGCGGCTAGGCCAACTCCAATATTTTATTGAGGCATTAAGAGGTAAGGTGCTCTTGTGCCTTGTATTTTCCTCTTGCTACATAATCCAACTCGACCTTTGGATGAACCGATAGCTAGACATTCCCCTGTAGGATTTTTTGGTTGCAGAATTCATTGTTCATCAAGTGTGGCAAGTTGTCCAGATCCTGAAGCAGCAAAGAATCTATCATGAAACTACCACCGTCAGGTTTAACTGTTTGTATAATGTTCCTGTCGTGGGATGCTGTAATAGCTTTATGCCGGATGTAACTAAAGCCACATTTTCTAAAACGTTCCACTTTCAAATGCTCCGTTCGAAGAACATTATTTCTGGAGGTCAGTATGTCAATTGTAAGACTCGAGAACTTTTGGTAGGCCATACACTGTGTGAAGATTCATTACTGTTCCACGTACTTCCATTTGGAAATAATCTTTTACAGCATGGTTCAAAGGTGTCCCAAACCCTTAGAAATGACTTTGTGACCCTTTCCAGTCTGATTAAATTCATTGCTTCTGGAATTTCTTTTTATTGTGGCATAGTGTGCTGCTGGCTGAGACCTTTCAGCTTACTTCACATTGCTTGAAAGCTTCTAAGGAACATTTTTTTCAATAGGGCTGGCCACTGAACGAACCATTACACTTGGTTTATTAATTTTTTGAAGAAACAATTAACAAAAGAATAGAAGAAATTGGGAGGGGGCAAATACTTTTTCACTGCACTGTGAAAAGAAGACAGTAGTACAGTGCCATTAAACTTGGTTTCTCAACACTAATAGCTTGACTCTTACTCATTCTAGTGGAAACATTGGGTGAATATTCTTGTCATTATAGAATTGCATTAAAGACGCGCACAAACACAGAATAATCTGGATAATCCACATTTGTACAAATGCAAAGAAGTAGAAAAGATTTTATTGGACATTTAAAAAAATCAAACAATATCTAACAGTGAGATGCTGAAGATTAGGATTTTCATTCAAAGAGCCCAGAATAACACAGTAGGTAAGATTTCTTTCCCCTGTTGAGTCCTAGTAAAGCCGCTCAGAGCTTGGTCTCCCACAGTTGCCTTGAGGTGAACACTTCTGACCTCTTATTATGAGGAGGGGCTTCATATACAGGTAAGTGGAATCTCTCTGAATCATGTTAAAGGGCTGCTGTCCCTTGCAGAGATGTGGCAACCCTCGGTTTCCCATTAGATGGATGACCTCATCCTGTGAAAGCTCCAGCTCTTCACACTGGACCATATGGAGAAACCTACAAAGCCCAATGTGGGACGGAAGCACAGAAGCACTCCTTTTCAAGAGTAAGGGGTAGCATAAAATAACACACCATACACCAAGAACTGTTTTGGCAAAAACATTGCATTCAGAAAGATCCTCCGCACCCCTTCCCTGCAATGTGATAAGGTCCATAAGAGCCACGAGCAGCTGCGTGTGAAAAGCTAGGCTGGCACAAGCCTTCTTTCCCCGCCGCGCAGCCTGTAATCCTAAAGCCTGCGAGCTCAAACACTTCCTTCCTGTGACGGTTAGGGTGCGGTAATGGCCTCCTCTCGCCTCCTTTATGGCTCCGCTGCAGCTGCCTAATGAGCGAATGAATGCATCAGCTGCTCCAGATGAAGGATGGCTCCTGCAAATCTCTCCAGGCTGTAGATAAGAGAGCCTTGTGTTTATGCATCCACCAGCAGCATGCGAAGACTGGAAATTCAGCCTATTGTTGATGCAGAGATTTCATATGAATATATATGGACATATTATGTTTCATGCATTATACACAAATATTATCATATTATAAACTAAGGAGTTCAGAGCTATGCTTTACTTTACTTAAAGGGACCATTTCATGAAAGCATCATTTTTCCTGACTTTTAATTAAAAAAACAAGTGTGTTGCATAAACACTTAGAATTCATAATGTGCTGTTTGCTCTCCTGTGCATATTATCTACAGCTGGAAAAATAGCCTGTTTTGATTCTTCTATTTCTGTGATGTTACGAAAACCAGCAGATTTACATACATCTGTTTATTCAGCCTACAGCGCTTTAGCTTCGTCCATTCACACTGAAATTAAAAGGAACACTTTGCTGAGCGCCTGTGGTCAGCATGGTAAAGCAGTGCGGGCTCCAATCCGTCCTTGTCAGTGTCAACTGTCAGCTGTAAGAGAGACAAATGCAAGAAAGAAAGTGACACAAGGAAACGACACTCTCAAGAGGGCACACAGAGAATCACCTCATTTTTTAACACTAGTTCATAGTTTTAGCACTAGCCACAGCCGTTTAAACTGTATTTTTGATTTGAACATTCACTTTATAAAATGAATAGCATGTGATTATCATATTCCTGAGAAAATGAATATTATTATGAAGAAACAAAGATGGACCGCTGCGCTGTGTGATCATAAAATAAGGCCTAATTTCTCTTACCTTACCTAATTTTAAGCAATGTTTTCACAGTTTGGAGTACATACATCCACATTTTAGGACTGCGCATTAAGTATGTGCATGTCGGCCACCTGCTGCAGTATTTGTAGCGTGTTTTAGTACAAATTTTCACAGCAGTTGGGAGGTGAGAGAGACCTGGCAATAGAAGATAATGTGCAGGTGCAAGTTCTTTCTCGGTGTGCCCAAAGCCTTAGTGATTTAAACTGCACTTGAGTATTTTTGGAATCAAATGCTTGTTCACTTAAAAACATATTTTTTACTCATTGAAAAATGAAGCTGCCTGTTACCATAGTAATGCATTTTTGTTTTTGACCACTGCAAAGAAGACTCACTAGTCTAGGTTAGGAAGGTGTGAACAACTTGTTGCCTGTGTTAGTTATGGTAAAATATCCTTTCTAACTCTATGCACCTCTATGCTTGAATATATCCTTTTTGACTGTATATTTATTGTTGTGATCCTTCTGCATCAGTGTGGTTCTGATACAGTGCACTTTCTTTCAGTTCTATTCAATACCTATTCCACAATGACAGTGTAGGTTCTGCATTCTGCAAATGTACATTTATCTGTGCCAAACCTTCCAGGTGATCACACTCTTTCCTGCAGAGCAAATCACTAAGAACTATCATATTACACTTATACTACAGGTGAAAGGGAACTGTCACCTGTTTGGTGACACATGAACCAATACAATCTCATGCTGTGTATAATGTATGCAATGTAACACAAAACAAAATAACTGCAGCAATGTTGGCATGTTCCAAAATGCACCCATCACTATTTGGTACAAATTTTGAAATGATTTTGTTTATTATTAGATAGATTTAAAATCTATTCACTACAAAGATATTTATAGATGTTTTTCTGTCAAATGGATTTTGTCACGACATTAAGCAGCAAGGTTTACTGTCGTAGCAAATGCCGTCGTCAGACCCCCAGTAAGATTAGGGTTAAGACCGTCTGGGTTGGTGATCTACTGTTCAATTGATTAAAGCTCATAATGTGGAAAATAAAATCACCATAAAAAATCCCCCTTCCACTCTAATCTCTCACAGATGTCATCACATTTGCTAGCCTGACACAAATCCTCCTTACTTATGGTAACTAATGTGTAGGAGCGTAGCTCACACTTACTGTGCAGGCACCTTTACATCAAACGCAGTCATAAGCTGTTCTACTCTCATGTGACATACACGTTTAAACTCCCCTCCTACTGTAACCACAAGCCTGTGGCTCCCCGGCCCCCTGCGCAAGCTACAACTGAGTATGGAATGGAACCACTGATACTGATGCACATATACCAAAAAGACAGAGAGCCTGGGTTTCCCAGGTGTATTATTCCATCACAGCTCCAAAAACAGCAAACAATGTGCTTATCACTTCAAAAACATTGTTGTGAGAACAGCATTCACAGCTGTCTGAACATTAGGCTTGTTAAGTCAGTGACTGAAAGTGAAAATCTGGTCATACGTGAACACACCACGTGTGTCTTCTGCAGGGGGCAGCTACGAACACAGCGCCCGGGGAGCAGTGTGTGGGACAGTGCCTTGCTCAGGGTACCTCAGAGGTGCCTAGTGGTCTTGGGAATTGAACCCGGATTTTTTGATCACAGGGCGAATGCCCTAACCACTAGGCTACCAACTGCCACTGAATGCTTTGGCATGATATGCACTGGAATTTGTTTCCGAAATTAGACGATGATCTGGTGGTTGGGGAGTTGCCCCTGTGATCAGAAGATTGTGGGTTTGAATCACAGGACTGCCAGTGAGGTACCCTGGGACAAAATCCTGTCCACACACACTGCTCCACAGGCGCCCCCCGTTGGTGACTGCTTTACTTCACTTGATCAATACATCAGTGGCAACGGCAGCATTTTTATCTGATTTTCTCCCAATTTAGTCATGGATGACTCCAAACCACGGTTCCCAATGCTAACAAGCTGGGAAGGTAAGGTTGGCATGCCCTTCTGAGAGTCACCTCATCTTTTGAACATCTTTGACATGCTATCGCTAACTGCTAACTCTGTTCGCTAAAAGTCAGCAGTGCTTGACCATCACAGAGATCCCAAAGGCTGTATGAAGTCGGCATGCTGGGTATTGAAGTGATCAACAAAATCAATGAGCGATGTGATGCTGCAGTGTACTCGATAACACATAACACATTATAACTCTAGTTACGTGAGCACATAGCAAGCACTTAGTGTATAAATGAGCAATACAATATGATAAACAGTCTAGATCTTATGCACAGAAAATACAAAGAAATACAGGACAAATACCACAAAGTGTACATAAAGTGCGGGTCAGCTGTACAGGAGGGGAAGGTATTTGTATTATTTGGATTTACTGGCTCCATCTGCACCAGCCAGGGGGTTAAGTCTAAACACACAGGGCAACGAAGTGAGTCTTTTTCTCAAGGAGAGTAATTTCAACTGAATAATTCAGTCTGCCGAAAAACCATGAGTATGTAGTCTTGGAATCAAAGCATGTAAACTTTGCTCTTCGTCCGTCTCCTCAGGGAGCTCGAAATGCTCTGGGAGAAAGAGCAGCCTTGGTGCCACTGCAGTAAAAGGCCTCCATCTCAGCATGGGAGTAATTACCGAGGCAGAATGAAATCAGAGATAATCGTACGATTGGGATGTCTGTGTACTAGTGATGTCATCATGCCTAATAGTCTGGTTCAGGGTTGGACTGGGACATAAAAACGGCCCTGGCCACCATTCACACCGGCCCACCACGTTCACACACACACACACACACACACACACACACACACACACACAC
>JBBPDB010145440.1:0-14834 GCA_037974465.1 Brachypetersius altus
GTTAATGTGGGCAGTAAAGGAAAGGTTGCTGTCAAGGATGACACCCAGACTTTTGACCTGAGAAGAAGGGAGGACAGTGGAGTTATCAATAGATAGTGAAAAACTACCAGATTTGGAGAGTGAAGGTTTGGAACCAATAAGAATCATTTCTGTTTTATCTGCATTTAATTTGAGAAAGTTGTGGGAGAACCAAATTTTGATGTCTCGTAGACAGTCTAAAATGGAGGAGGTGGGTAGAGGTGTAGTGGGTTTGGAGGAGAAATAGAGCTGGGTGTCATCCGCGTAGCAGTGAAAATTGATACTGTATTTCTTGAAAATATTGCCAAGAGGAAGAAGGTAGATAATGAAAAGGAGGGGCCCCAGGACAGAACCCTGAGGTACACCAGTGCTAACTGGAGAGGGTTGGGATTGAAAAGACCTCAACTGAATGAACTGAATGCGACCAGAGAGATATGATGAGAACCAGGACAGAGCTGTGCCGTTTATTCCTATGGAAGCTAAGCGGTTTAGGAGGGTAGGATGGGAGATTGTGTCAAAAGCTGCGGTTAAGTCAAGGAGGATGAGTATGGTGAGTTGGCCAGAGTCTGCTGCTATTAGTAGATCGTTAGTGATTTTAACCAGGGCTGTTTCTGTGCTGTGGAGAGGCCGAAAACCAGACTGAAATTGTTCATACAGCTTATTGTCGGTGAGGTAGCTGTGGACTTGGTGGGCAACAACTTTTTCTAGGATTTTGGACAGATATGGGAGGTTAGAGATTGGTCTGAAGTTACTTAGATTAGCGGGGTCCAGGCCAGGTTTCTTAAGTATTGGTGAAATGGACTGTGGACACTTGTCCTGTAAATACTTTGTGTTTCTGAAGTAGTTCGGAATGGCTTCCAGAGTTATCAGTTTCTAGGAATGTACAAAAGCAACCTCAGGGCAAGGTATTTCTACCAATGACAAATAAAACAGAAAAAAGGCAATTAACCATAAGATGAGACAAGAATGGTCTGTCATGTTAATAAAACATGGTCAAAAATGTTTAAAGGCCCCTGAGCTTACCAGGGGTCTACACTACATAACATTTACGGGAAATCTGAAATGGACTTATGCTTCCTATGAAGTGCGTAGGACATCAGATTATGACCTCTGCCCCCAAATAATGCACTTACAGCACAATATTTATAACCATTGAGTCTGTAATAGGATCTATATAGAACGTGCAGCATCCTATAGACGCATAGACGTGCCTAGGGTCTTGATATGGTTAAGTACATATGGGTTTCTTTCTTGCTGTTTCATGATGTTTTACTTGCTATATAGACTTGCTTTCATTATCAAAAATGTTTGCTGCAAATTCACAAAATGTCTCTGTTACAGTGTTTTATTTTTGAGCAAGACCCTGTCTTCAGTGTTCTTCCCTATGTATAATAGCTCTACAGTTTTCTCTGTTTCATAGTTAATATTTAATGAATTAACGGTCTGGAGCATGTGACCACGATAATGTTTCCACATCAGAAGAGGAAAGATCATTTTAATTCCTGTTTCCTGATTCCTGTTTTTTAGCTCTGTCACCTCCAGCTCTGTTTCCTGTCTTTTCATCCGTGCCACTGTCTCCAAACCATCAAACCAAACAACATATCTGGTCCCACAACTAACTTGTTCACCTTCCCTTTCACTTCCCTGCCACTCCTCTCCACCCTGCCTGCACTCTCTTCTTCACCTCTCTTTCACACTTCCCATTACTCTGAACTGCTAACCACAAGTATTTCAGCACCTGCTTTTTTTGCCAGCTCTACTCCCCACATCCCCACCATTCCACTATCCTCCCTGTAATTCACGCACAGATATTCTCTCTTCGTAATATTGACTTTCATTCCTCTCCTTTCCAGAGCATAACTCAATCTGTCTATAGGGTCACATCTCTCTATATACTCTCTACTCTTACTACAGATCACAGTGTCCCAGAATGTTTCACTTTTTGTGGATACAGCACTAAGAGCGCACTAAGAAATACACTGGTTTGGGCACCTCCAGTGGCTTGGTTTTAGTAAGTAAATTATAGTTATAATATAGTTATAGTTATAGTATAGAGATAGTTAAGTTATTATATCCCTGATTATTATTTCAATTTGCCAGTACATGCATTATTATTATTTCACTCTCTGCCATTCTCTCTCAAAGTAAACTATTCTCTGTTGATAGTTCTGATGATCTAAACCATTCACTGATAACAGCTGTGTGTTCCATTTCATAATGATTTCAGAATGACTTCCCAAAAGAGCTTTTTAAAATTTTTTTCCCCCAAAAGAGCTTTCTAAAAATAACTTTCAGGGCACACTTTCTATAACTGATCTAAGCTCAACTTTCTCTGTTACTGGAACATATACTGACCTGTTTAGGACAGACAGAACAGCTCAGTTCAGCTCAGCTCATCTAACAGGCTCCAAAAATATTTCAGAAACAGGCTTTACATTTTATTCTTCGTAAAAAATCATGTTTAACGCACTTTTAATCCACCATATGCAAATTTGTTGTTATTTATGTATGGTCTTGGAGCTTATTTGACTCATTAGGCCTTCAGACATAGACAATCCAAACATATAAAGTATGCTGCACAGCACAGAATAGCACAGCACCGTTTGAACAGTGGAAAATTGCTCTCCTGGGGACGGTTCCGTGCTCAGGGGTACCTCAGCAGTGTCGTTGGCAGTCCTGTGACTCAAACCCATGACCTCCTGATCACAGGGGCAACTCCCCAACCACCAGGATGCCAGCTGTGTCTTAGAGGCCTCTCTTAGCGATTTCAGTCTACAGGAATCTTAAAGGGTTGTTGTTTTCATACCAGTATGTTAATTTCACATTAAAGATTGTTAGGTTTGCAGAAACAGTGTTCATAGTGTAGCTAATAAAGAGGCCAGTGAATATGTACATTGTTTAATTTATTAATTCACTGTTAAAGATGTATTTGGTATATTTTAATGTAATCCATCTACTCCTCTACATCATTTGTCAGCTCCTTTTACCGCATTGGTTTCTGGCCAGGTACCTCACAGGGCCAAGAATTATTTAAGTGATGGATTATTCTGAGCACTGAGATGGTTGTCACGTGTGTGTTGCACTGGCACAAGAGGATCACATACAGCAGCACTGCAGTTAGATAAAGTTAGCAATCTCTGCAAAGTTTGACATTTTCTAGTACTCCTTCTGGGTTCAGCCAGTTATTTTTGGTTGGTGGACTCTTCTCCACGCAGCGATGACACCAAGGTTTTTACATTTACATTTACGGCATTTATCAGACGCCTTTATCCAAACTTCCATTCCCTACCTACAGGGGGCAGTCTCCCTGGAGCAACTTGGGGTTAAGGGTCTTGCTCAGGGGCCCAGTGGTGGTGCTGAAGGTAGGATTCGAACCCATGACCTCTTCGTCTAGAGGCAAGTATCCTACCCACTACGCCACCACCACCCTATTTGGTATAATACAGAATGTGAAATGCAACATATTCTAAGGTCTTACATAAATATAACTGAATACAGACATGGGGATGAAGAGAGAAAAGTGTTTGTCAGACTACAATGTGTCTGCCTCACACACTGGCACAGATGGCCCACAGCGTGAAAAGAGCCTTAATTGAAGAGTGACATGAAAAGACTCACTTAGTGACGGCTAATTCAGAAAGCAGGCGCTGGTTCTCTGTAAACATGGCCTCTTCATTTTGTTTACTTTGTGCCTGGAGGGCCTTCATCTGCATGTACAATTTCTCATTCTCCTACAAAGTGAAAACCATTAAACCAGATTAGATGTAAGGCAAAATTGCACAGAGATCATATAAAACAAATTATACAAGTCACGGAGGTAAATCTTAATATGCTTTTAACTACATATATACGCAAAAGGTCAGATTTACACAGCTGACAGAAAATGATTTAAAGTATAGGTGATGAAAACATGGTGACTGCAACATGTTTATTTGACGCTGGGCAAAAGCACTCAATCAAATACAACTCTGAGGCTGAATTTTGTCATCACAAATCATCAAAAGGTCTTAAAATCATGCAAAAATGTATATAGGATGGTGCAGTGGGCAGCACGACTGTCCTCCTCCATACAGAGAACTGGAGGTTAGTCTTCAAATAGCTCTTCAAACAGTGCAATTGTCTGTCAAGGTGATCTGAATAAGAGCTTCTGCTGAACTGACTTCATCAAGCCATCAACATTGAATCAACAGTTAATAGAGTAAACATGAGGGATCTAACAATACAAAAAAAAATAATAATAAAAAAAACAAACCCATAATAACAGCAAAAATAATAAAGATCATATTTATAACAATAATAATTACATCAATAACAACAATAAAATAAAACAATAAGCTGTGTTATTCTTATAAAACTAGTTTTTCATTTTCATTTATTGTACTTCTGTCTTTGGCAATAAATTATTTAATTGTGTATAACATTGCAAAAACAATGCAGTAGTCAGTAGCAGTCCTTTTATATCATTATTATATTACCTAGCAATACATTCATGTGTTTTTCCTGCCGTGCATGCATATACTGCATCATCATCCCATGTCCACAGAGTAGCAGCTTTGAACAGGAGTAGCAGCTGTAATTGTTGCTATTCAAGACATACAAGGACGATTCACATGTGACTGCTGATCAGAATATGCGGATATGAGTAGATTCAGGGCACGGGTGTGTTCACACTTATGATAGACGTGTGACAAACATGTGAGAATGTGAACCATCAAAGCAAAAGAATCTTATCAAAGCAAAAATATCAATATGTTTATTATTGTGAACATAGTCTACACTGGCCATTGAGGGTCAAATGACCAAGGTTGCTGGTCATAAAGTAAAGTGGCCCCTTATAGTCATGTGTGAATACAGCACATCCGTGTAAACAGTGTGAAAAGCTTTCTCTGCATTTAACCCATTCACCAAAATGAAGCAGTAGGCTACCTCCAATAGGGGTGCCCAGGGTGCAGTGTGTGAGGACAGTACCTTGCTGAAGGAGATCTCAGTGGTACCTCTAGCAGTCCTGGGATTCAAACCAAAGCCCTAAACTGGTCTGCTTTTTTTCAGGAGGGAGTCACTGAATACAAGTACTCAAATGAGCAAGTCTACTGATAAACTGAGACAGATGAGAATTCTTTATTTTTAGGAAAAATCCTTGGAGGCAATTTCTCTGGTGTGCGATGTGCTGCACAAATCACTACTCATAAGGCTCTGTGTCGCACGCAGCTATATGATTTATTCCAAGAGACTTGTACAGCACTCATCTCTCAGTACTACGAGATTCTATGTGAAAACCCCCCCCCCAAAAATCCACTTTTTAGCAACAGAGCTCTCATTATGTCACCCTATATTACACTCATGACTGATGTAAATAACAGACTGATACAAACTAACACAAGTAATTTTATTTTATACTCGAAATGCTTTAAGGCATGGCGTACCAGTGAACTGGAATATGGTGTGAGACACACTAAGCTAGACTCGTATATATTTCCAGTATGTAATTGTTTGATTTTACTTTTATTCTATATTTTTTATTGTTTTGTGTGTTTTATTTTGATGACTGTTACTACTTATTGCTATTGCTTTTTTAAGTTTGTTTAAACTTTATCAATCCAACTAATCAATGATCAGAATTGTTGGCCAGCATTTTTTTAAATCAGCATGAACGATTTAATCAATTTACTGCAGCAACTCTGACCCGAAGGCTAAAAGAGAGGACACATACTGTATATGCATCATGCATACTATATCATTATATACATGTGCTTGATCCCTGTGCCAAGAGCATGACAGAGAAACAAACTTACCACGTGATAGCCTTGAATCAGTGTCTCCTGTTCCTTCATCTCTTTCTCAAGCTGTCCGAGTTTCTCCCCTGTTACTGGGTCTGCAGAACTCCACCGCTGCTTCTTACTGGCCTCTTCTAGGCTGTGCAACTGGAAATTGAGCATTTTATGGGTCACACAACTCTCATTCTAATCAGACATGCTTCTGACAGTCTCGTCTCACAACAGTCAACATTTGTAAGCACACAATCTATAAAAGAATCTAGAAATATACTTCATTTTAGGAAGAAAACACTTTTCACTCAGAAGCAGCAGGGCTTTCTGAAATCTGAGCACAGAACACCAAAACCCTTTCCTACATAAGGCTAAAGGTAACGCTTTTATTTTATTTAATTTTTTTCCCCAGCCTTTGTCAGTTCCATTGCCAGTCACCATTTAGTCTGGCATAGAAACAAAGGAGAGGTATAAAAAAAATAAAATAAATAAAAAACCAACTCAGGATGGCAGTCGTTCCAAGGACAATGCATCTTATATAGACATTTAAGTGTTATATAGGAGATGCAGAGGATAACTTGAGGTTCTGAGGAACAGAGGCACTTTATGATGCTTCATGTCAGAGGTCCAGACCCTCCATTCTAGGGAGGCACAAAGGATGAGAAGTCGCTCACACTCAAAGACGTGAACACACAGTGGGTGAAAAGAACACCATGACAACCACGGATGCAAAAGGAGCTCTTAAAAGGACCTTTGTCCTCAATTTTCCTACATTTTGCACAGAAATAGAACAGGCACAATGTGTATGACACAGAAATGAACGAGCTAACACTGCCCCATCCTTGCTCCTGTTTAACATGTGTCTCTGTGTAGTCATTTTTCTCTTGATTTTGACACATATAAACACTATATTCTTCAGCTTTCAAACAGACGAATATGTGAAGCTGAAGGGACATTTACTAAAGTGTTCCTCGCGCTGCACAACAAAACGGTGTTAAAATTACTCTTCCTGAGTCAACATGGATGAAGGAGATCGCAATAGCAACGCTAAGGGTAGCAGTAACATTAACATTAAAGGGGAATTGAACTAATATTTCAAATGTCAAACTCTTACAGTGGTGGAAGCAGCTTTGAGGTCATTAGTCATTTTTCAACATTTAAATGTGCAGTGGACATACATGTGTCTTCTAAATTGTATATATATGGTTGAAGAAGATAAATAGTGGTTTCACCTTCCTGAAGGATTTACTTACTAAAGGCACCTTATCCAAATCATCAGTCCAATTAACTAGATAGAATATGTGTGTTAGATTTGCCTGGGGCTGAATTCTACAGGATGACAGATGTTCATGAGCACGACTGGTGATAGCTCTAAATAATGCATTCTGAATGACTTTACATATCAGTCACTGAATTATGCATAGATTTCCCCATTAACATTACCAGACAGACCTGTCCGAAAGTGCCAAATGTGAGTAACCAGTGGAAATTCCTTGGTCTTGGTCTAGGAAACTAGCTCTAAGAGTCTGGTATATACTACTGTTTGCATTTTCCCCATCCTTAACATTATTTAAGCCAAATCTATTCTTCATACCGAGCGATACACTTTGATGAACATGAAGCTGAGGGCTGCAAAATAAGACCAAAGCACCAGATAATAGTTGTATTATATGTAAGCAGAAAATAGCTTAAAACGTTGTTCTTCACTGACAACTTTAGTACAAGTGAGTCTAACTGAACGCTTGTAATGAAGCATGTGCAGGTATTAGCACTAACCTTGCTTTGCAACATGTAGTTCTCTTGTCTAAGAACATTAATCTCCTTGCTGTGCTCTTGCTGTAGCTGCTCTTCTCTGAGAAGCAGCTGTCTTTCCTTCTGAGCCAGCTGCAAACGCTGTCGCTCCAAGGAAGAGCGCTCTGAGGGAAGGTCCTGATTGATGACAGGTACTTCCTTTGCCATATTTCCTTTATCACTCTATCATAGAAATACCACAGGGTGAAGAGAGGTGTACATGAAAAAACCTCTGGATCAAAGAAGGAAAGAAACTTTCATTCTACAGGCAGTAGTGAAGCATCTGGTTACTCACGCTGCTTTCTGTGGCTTGATGTGGATTGCTGTCTGAATGGTCAGGACCGACGGTGCTCAGAGTGTTCATTTGATGCTGTAAAAAGGCAGTGAAGGACTGGACCGAAGAAATTAGTGCCTCACTCCTTACTCTCACATCAGAGTCTGGACCTTGAAAAACACATTGTTGTGTGAAAAATATTGACTAGATATCTGTATTTGTCCAAGTTTGAGGTTTCAGTTTCATTATTGGATCATAGAAGGTGGTGATGCATGGTAACACGAAAACTGACATGTATTCAAGCATTCAAGTACTCAGCTTTGACCAACAAATCAACTTTATAAACGATAAGCAGCAATATATTTTACCCTACAGCATTATACAAATATTATTCCTCTGCTGTAAAGCATAGGTTTCATACCTTTGATAGTATGTGTGAGGCTTAGTGCAGATGCCTTGTTTGTGACCTGACTCTTTTTCTGAGCCAGTGGAGATGGAGGTTTTGCGATGTTGGCAGTCCTACTGGGTGCGGAAGCCTTTGGTACCGGCCTAATCTCAGCTTTCTTGGTCCTGCCTGTTGGCACTGGGGCTTTTCTACAACCAGATGAACTACGTGTTGTGGTGCTGGATTTGCCAGGAGCCTAGAAGAAAGGTTAATATCACACCAATAATTATCATTATTATCATTACCCCAGTCAAATGAAGGCAAGAGCAGATGAAGGATAAAAGTTATAATTTTCTTTACTGTGAGCATCAGCCTTGACCTATTCATTATCTCTTTTCATGATGGTTGGCTCTAAAAAACGACTAATAGACAAAACACTCATTAAACTATATGTTCTAAATTACAAATAATGGAGAACTGTAGTCCTGCCTCACCTGCTGCCTCTTGCTGGCACTAGAGACACTGGGGCGTGTCTGAGAATCCTCTTGTTCTTGCATGAGTTTTTTCACCTCCTCAGCAATGCTCCTGTATCTGTTATGGGGGGATGTGGGATGTGGCTCCATTATTGAAGGACTCTCCCTATCTGCCCCTCTGAGCTCACCAACAGAGTCTTCAGCTTTAGCTCTCATAGGGCTCCCATCCGTCACTTCGGCATTCGCATCTATCTCTGCTTTACTACATTAGAAATACAGATGCGATATCTTCACTCTAAACAATCCATGACATTAAACATCAAATTGTATTTATATGAAGTGTGCTGAGAAGCTCACCTCAGAGGCTGATGAGACGAGTCATATGTGAATCCAGAATCTGGTCCAATAGCCCGCATCAGCTCCTCCGCAGTGGGTAAATCTGCAACGCGCAAACAAGATTTGATAAGGGATCCAACTACAAACCTCAACAACTCTTCAACTCATTCAAAGTATTTAGAAGAAGTAAAATGTGTCCATGGAATGATAAGGCTCAGGCTTTCTGAGAGAGTTTACAGACTGACCCGACTCTGCGGTGGAGACATTTCTGAAGGTTCCTTTGGAGCACTCTGGAGTGGCAGGAGATGCTGGGCTCCTGCTGGGCTCCTGAAGTTTCACCTCCTCACTCTCTCCCGCTGAGTGACTGATCTGCCTGTATGCCTCTTGCAGTGCTTCGATTTCACTTGCACCGCTCTGACCATACGACTGACCTAAAGACAATAACAGAGAGCAACAGTGAGTGACAATGACAGTAAAAGACATGGCATGCAAGTAAGAGAGGGGCCGAAAGACAGAAACACAGAAGGAAAAACAAGAAACAAAGATAAATTAAACCAGATAACTCAAAAGGAAAATTTTAATCTGTCTGGTCAGTATAGGTACACAGACCTATAGCACTTGGTCCTACTGCTTCTGTTGTTTTGGAACGAGGCCATTCCGTTCTCTCTTGAACATTTCCAGCTTCCAGAACAGGCACCAGAGCTCCATCCGTGGAGTTCAAAGAGTCATGCAGCGACACTAAAAAAAAAAAGAGGTTGTTTTTAAATATGTGCTCATACATGCACATGTGCACACAAACATGAATTCACATCACATGCTCACCTTTAGCTAACATGCCCCGCCTTTCAGGTTTCTGAAACCAAGACAGCATTCTTCTTATTAATAAAGCATTAAAGCAGTATATCTTACAAATGTAACACATTAAAAACAAAGACCCTTTAAATTCTAAATTGTATATTTATTTTTATATATTTGTAAGAGATTGCAGTTGTTATACAAAGTAAACAATGTCTAGTTTGGATCAGGTGGGAAGAGGGAGGAGGGCATCAATACCACCAACATTCAGACAAGTGTGGAGGAGTTAAACAGTCTCAGACAGGACCAAAATAATAACGACCTATATCCTATATAATGACCTATAGTTATAATCATAATACCAGATAACAGCACAATTACAGAAAATACTGCATAAGTGCATCAGCAGTATACTACTAAAAGAAATTCAATAGCGAATATTTCTAAGGGGTCATTTTTGTGCCTCTAATTTTTCAAGCTCGCATTTCACAAAACCATCCGAATCATTTTAAAAGAACTCTTAAATCATTGAAAATGTGTTTTCCTTGACCGCAGGAGCTACGTCGTGCAACTGAGCACTTGAGCAGCAATCTAAAGGTTATGCCACTGTGGGTCAATTCTGCAAAAAAGCTGTCAGAAATCACCAGCTAAATGACTAAATGTAAAGGTGAAGACCCTCAAGACTGTACTTACCTTCTCTTCAAGTTCTTTCTCACTCGTCTCATTCTCAAAATCTTCACTGTAAGCAGGAGATGCTGCCATGAACACAGATGACACGTGTTATTAGATTAGATTAGATTAGATTAGATTCAACTTTATTGTCATCAATCAATCAATAAATCATACAGAGGTTTCCAATTTTAAGTCACAATAGGTGTGTGGGGGCATTCATAGGCACTTCTGAAAAGAACTGCCTGTACCAACTAAGTAGATCTTAATACTCTTACCCGAGTCGTCCTTAACTGAAGCTCTCTCACCATCTTCCCTTTGATCTTGCTTTGACAAAAACACAGCTTCTTCCCTGGGAGACACCCATTCATCCACACAAATGAAGGCATGAATATCCTGCAGCGATTTCACCTTAAAAACAATTGTGCTCATTCCAAACAAGCAGGAGCACACCTGCTAAACTGTTTGAAGACTGAGACCAAGTGGAATGAAATACGCTCCTGATTGTTTGGAACAAAAAACCTGCAGCCACCCAGAGACATCCCTGCTGTAATGTTTCATAATGCTTTTTAACCACATTGTTCACTTATTGTTCATTTTCTGCTATGTGGAGTGAGGCACCTTTGCGGTGAGGTGACAGAAGAGCTGCTGGATTCTTGCCGCTGATTCAGTCTTGGGTCATCACGCGGAGACTCGGCTCCTTTGTCGAGGTTGGCAAAAAACCTTGCCTTCTCATCCTCCTCGTCCAACGTCGAATGGTGTGGAGATCCAGAGGCCATCAGAGAATCTGTGGACGAGCGAAAAAAGAAGAGACTGCTTACTGAAGAGATGGAGAAATAATTCAGTGTCTATTGGTCAGGGGTATTCCTGTCCTAGAGAGAGTTTAGCGCAGTTCGGTGCTTCTCCAGCTGAAATACACACCTTAAACCTGCTCATTAATTATCAAACTATTTGAATCATATAGATTTTATCAGAATTTTATCAAACCAGAACTGGCCTTCTAGGACCCTGTAATATAGGTGATGGGGATTTAATAAGAGGCACTACAGATTAAAGACGAACCATTTGGCTCTAGACTATCTCTGCTGAAGATGACTCCATCTCCTCTGGACTCCTTCCATTTCTCTTCATCAACCTCCTGGATGGTCTGAGACTTCCTTAAGGATTTGCGGAAGGTCTTTCCAGGCGCAAGTACTCCTGTTAGTAAAAGAAGGGCAAGTTTAGACAAATACCAAACCTTGACATTTAAACTACCTAAATGTCAGACAGTCAGCTGGTATTCTCCTATAAAAGTACTGTCCTGGACTTCAAATCATTTTAAATATGAGAAAACCAAAGTGACATGAGAAACAGCCCTGGTTTGGAACTGCTCAGTTATTCACTCATGAATCACGATCCACAGCTTTATCATCCTGATGATCAGCCACATAATCACAGCTAATATTAACAGATTGCATGGCATAGTATCATGTTATTGGTCTTTAGCAAAACCTTAAAAAAAAAAATATTATGCTGCAATCATAACTAATATAACTAGGGAACGATCCAATATTTTCATTTGAACATTTACATTCACCACAAACAATTTGGCTTGAAAATATAGCAGGAAAAGAAACATCAGTGCTGTATGAAATTGCTGCTGGCATCTAAAGAATTCACTTGAGTAGCCCTGATGCACAGTATTGACTGAAAGTGATCGGACCATCTCTAGAATGTTTTTCACCTAAAGATCTAAAAATCAACATTAGGCGCATGGAAGAAGAAAAATTGAGGACAAACTAATATTTAATTAAACCAATTTTAAAACGCTTGTCCCATGAAAGCCTGTAAAATGCAGTACTGAGGTGTATGTTTGTTTAACCATTACCACTATTGGAATCACTGTCACTGCTCTCTTCAGGAGCATGATCAGACTCTGTCAGAATCACACTTGGCTGTCTTGGTGTACTCTGGGAGTTCTCTGGTGTGAATGGACTACTTGACTCCAAGAGAAAGTCATCTTCAGAGGCACTCCTTTCTTCTGAACAACTGTACACATTGGATGACTGGCTCTTTGGCTTTGTAAAATGCTTTGCGCTCTTCTGCCTGTCAGTGTTCTCGGAAGTCTCTTGATCAGGCAGACGGATCTTGTCCAGAAGACCAGCCCTGTCGAGGGCCTTGCTGCGAGGTTTAGGAGTGGGCTTAGTGGGGGCTAGTGAAAAGAGACAGGGCGAAGGATACAGCAACAGATTAGATACCAAATTGAAAAATGTGGTCACAGTGACAGGGCTATATACAGACGCTAATTGGATAGGGCAATTTCAAAGGGACATGGCTATTCATACGGGCAGGGCAAACTACATTTCTACAGTAAATAATTACTGCGCTGTACCCGGAGATGCACTCTGCCTCTGCCTGCCTTCCTCTTGATTGTCCACAGCTTGAATGTTTTTACCCTTGACGAATCTGCAGCTAGCAGCTTTATCTGGGTTAAAAATAGTAAAATGATCGATAATGAACTCTTGACATGGAGAAAGAAATTGAGTGGAGTTGAAATTCTGATTAATGAATTAGTCTACATGTACACAAAGGGCAAGGCAAATGATTTCATTAGTATGGAGGACCAGAGTAAATGAAATACAAAGAAACCTCAGGAAGGGAACCTGTAGGAATACGAAAGATGATATGCACCGATTCTTTGAATCACAGCAAAAGAACCTTCATGAAACACAATGTTCTCGGCTGATTCTGCAAAAAAAGGCACAGGCACACTCTCTCGCTCTTTAGTGTCCTGTGTTTTTATCAGTCACTCACACACATCACTGATATACCCCTTGGCTGTATCTCTACTGAGACTTCCCCGTTTTCTTTCTTGGAAATCCACCATCAGCAGTTGCACTGTTTTGACAAGATCACTGTTTTGAACAAGGAAAATCTATGTTTGTGGTCTTTTCTTTTTATATAAATGTAATTTGCATTAATCAATCTGCATAAAACATGATTCGAGATATTTTTAACTCATCAAAATATTGAACATTAATATGTATATCAACCTTATGACCTAATGCAATATAATAACTGTATACCTTTAATCTGACTTTGCTCTGAGAGGCCATTGTAAAGCATCTCATACAATTACACCTCTGACAAATTTACAACAGCTTAATTCTACATTAATGTAGCAAGACATTAAAAGCCGTGCTGTGGCTCTCTGCTGCCTATATGAAGTGAAAGTGATCATTCGGTTATACGTGAACACACCACAGCACACAGTGTGAACAGCACGGAATTCACCCTCTGCATTTAACCCATTCACCTAACCACTAGGCCACCAGCTGCCCCATATAGCATGCTTTGTAAGTTAGGGTATTCTGGCTTCTACACCAAATAGTGCTGAATGGAAGCATGCATATGTGGCTAAATTGCAATATGTCAGGAACTTTATGCACAATCTGGGTGCAGGAGGCAGAAGCTTAATTTCTGCATTGTGCACTCTGCGGGGGGTAACACTGCCTGGCACTTATAGGTCTTTGTGTTAAACACTGCTATATATGTTCAAAATTATTATGACACAAAAACAAACAAACAAAAAAACAAACAAAAAAAAGAAAAAGGTGCAACTGAAGGTTTTTGTCCTCCTTCAGCAAGCTATGGCTGATTGCTTTCAATAGCACTCTAAACAAGCACATTTCCTGTAGGAAGAGTTATTCCCTACAAATTTACTACTAATAACTTGCACTGAATAAATACTGAGTAATAACAACTTAATACATTTTGCATTTAACATCATTGTTAAATGTTTTTTTATGCAAGTGTTTCTGAAGCCGGTACTCAGGATGGACCTAGACTGTCTAGATTTTTTGTTCGATCCTTATGTGATGCAAGCTGTCTTGGAACAAAATTTATAGGGGTTACTGAACAGTGATTTGAAAATCATGGTTGAATGCTTTCAGTCACGTCATAAAAGCAATAACAGTTGATGCCATGCGCTGTAGTGACTTATTACAGGTAAGAGTGCAATTATATGAAGTGCATGAAATGTCACTGGAGCACACATCCTCCAGTGGCTTTTTGCTTTAAATTACTCTATACAAGTTATTTGTAAGAATACAGTGGGAGGAGGAAACAGCTTTTTACAAAAGAGTGGGAAAACACTGTGTGCACTCATCATTACCTGTAAAACCAATCTAAGCCAGTGCAAGCTGATTCTAAAAGTAGTAGTGGTGCAACGGATCCGAACCGATCCCTCTCCACGGTTCGGCACGCATGTGTTCCGAAGATCCGAAAGAAAAATAAAAGCTCCGCTGAATGGTGCGCGTAGTCAGTCTGTCAAGCGATAGTCATGGCCA
>JBBPDB010145466.1:0-14833 GCA_037974465.1 Brachypetersius altus
ATTCTCTCTATATATAAGTGGCTACTCTAGAAGTCAAAATAATTTTCGGTGGTTGTATGATGTGTTTGTGCAGTGCATGCTGATAACTGTAGTGAGGGGACAATGATTTTATATATGAATATTGCTATGCCATAGTGTGACATAAGACATAAGATTAACTTATTTGAGGTATGCTGTGTTAACCAGCTTTTACAGCAGCGCCATTTTAAAGCCAGTGATGCATCAATGCTGTGCACAAGCTGTTTATTTGAGCACAAGTTATTTATTTGAGCAATTTCCTCTGGTATCAATAAAGGTTGTTGATTCCGATTGTAGTTTTTATATATATTTTTTAATTGTTTGGCACTTTTTACTGTACTGGGTAGAAAATGGAACAAAGCTGCAGCACAGGCTCTGTTTTATCTTCATTATATTTGTAGTTTTACTCCCTTTATGTAGCTGAGCGTGTCCTCCTTATGTCTTAAAATCAAAAGATTTGGTTCAGGCTGTGTTCAAGGGTTTATACATATGAACAGAGGGAAAAACAATAATACCTAAATATCGTACCCATCTCTACACATCTGCAGTGATGATATGGCATAATCTGTCTCTCTGCTTCTCAGTCTGTTCCAAGGTAACTTTTACATGGTGTAAAACAGCTGACCTGTCTTCATAGCCTTTTTACATTCCAAGCGGAAATTAGTTGACTACGGCACGTAGTTGCCTAATTCGGTCCTCACAATGTAGAGAAAAAGACTAATCTAATTCCTGTGTCTAAATATTGACATGGGAAAAGATTGTGGGCGCAGTGTGGGGCAGCAACCCTGTAGGATGGCCTATTCAACATCGCGATTCTCCTTTTGCCAGAAGAGGAAGTGGCTACAGCAGCTTTGGCAAGTGGGCATTATCTCGCCTCCATCCTCTTCAGAATTTCTGATGTTTAACCTCTTTCGCCCGCGAGTGTAATAGAGGGGAAAAAAGGCCTTTTTGGATTTCGCCGAGCATCTTTCACCCCAGGTGGGCTTACATTCAAATCCAAAAAAAGGACACATTCTCCAGCTGTTTTTTTCTTGCACAGAGACGAGAGAGAGAGAGAGAGAGAGAGGGAGGGAGGGAAGCATGCTGTCTGTCAGGACTAAACCGTTGCAGCAGGGTGTAATCCTCTCATGCGTGTCTTTCAGGGGACACTGGTGGGGCGGAGAAAGCGGCAAGGATTTGTCTTTCACTTGCTGGAGGGTTTCGTGTTTCCCTCTGCTTGTAATTCCTCTCAGAAAACAAATGCTCCGAGGCATCTTTTTTTGTTTGTTTTTTTTTCTTACTAGCGAGTCGGGATTCACAAGTCCTCTCCCTCGTTCTGGCTCCAGAAGCCTCGCACAATCCCTTTCACCCTCCTTCCCCGGCACCACTCTTGCCGCTCTCAGAGCTGCTGGCCCGCCGCCCTCTCTGTCAGCTGTAGGCCTCGAAGGAGAGCTTCAGCCACAGATTCCATTTCTAGAATGCCAACTGGCACCCAGCGACTCTCATTCTCCATTACCATCATTAGCATTCACTCCTTCATGCTCACATGACTGGTTGACCAACTAGACCTACCTGGTCAAGCCTTGCAGAACTTGCTTTCTGTGTTATGGCAACAGGACACTAATATCAGGGAATTCGTCATGACTACACTGCTACTACAGCATTTTGCTGGTCTCATTTATTACACTCCCAGCTGTTATGTTTCTGATTGGACCTTAATATAAGCAGACAAGGACCTTAAAAGGTTCCCTGAAAAAAGTGGCAATGAGTGTGCGTGACCTTGACTTGCAATTCTTCAAAAGGCTCTGATGGGACTGAGCCTTTTCGACATTCGTCTAAAACTTGTTTCATCACCTGTGGGGTTCGTTACTACAAATATAGGGACGGACCTGTAGTAAGTTAAAGGGAGCAATCTGGTTTCTAGGCATGACTGAGGTGGAATAGACTGTGGGTTAAAAGGAGAGGACTGTTCACACATCTTTATTCACATGTAATGAAAATGTTTGCTATGTATACAAGCAAGAGGTTTGGATTATTTTCCAGAATTGCTGGTGAAAGTAATTACTGGTAAGTGCTGGTCCCTCACAATCTTGTCAAAAAATATTGTCAATATTAGTGGCAATATTATTGCCAATATTTTATTGCTCTAGCCAATTAAGCCCCTGATTGGCTGGAGTTTTGAGTAAGTGGGAGGGAGCAACATTTTAGATGCAGATACTAAAGAAAAGTAGATCTTCGTACAATGTTTCTAGGAAGGGGTTCCCTATGTTCTAGTACTAGACATCATTTGTTGTTTTAACAACAACATTTTGCTATGGGTGGACATTTTTGTTCCATATTGCTATTATGAGTATGTTAACCAGGTTTGAGTCTTGCCAGTTGCCAAAACTGCTCTCTCTTACGGTCAGAAAGGACAGTGAAATTGTCTTTCAAATGTGCCATGGTTCAGCAGCCTGGATATCATTTAAGGAAGCAGAGATCTTTGATATTGATTGATCATTGATTATGCCAGTTTTTGTTTCTGTGTCACTGTGAGTTCTTACAGACTACTACAGGTTCATCATACATGGACAGTGCAAGCACTGACATGGGACTGCGTACAGCAGTTGTCCATATCTCTCTGATTACTAAATATAGCTAGCCTCTGCAGTGGAAGGGCGACTGAGAGTGTTACTGGAAATCCCTACCCTGGAATTATCTGGAAATAAAGTTTGGCTGGAACTTATTTTAGTTTCTTTTCAGTGATTCTTCAGTTCCTCTTTTTTGGATCTTGGTTCCTCACCATTTATTTCCCTGAAGAGTCGTGTTTCATCTCAGTGGCTCTTTCATATTCTTTAATCACTTAAAAAACATTTTTCCCTTTCAAGCCTGGGTATATATTTAGGATATAAATATATATATTTAGGATCTATATTTTGGATCTAGAAGTCAGTGTCTGCTGTTAAAGGTGTTTTACCAATACAAATTGAATTAAAGTGAATCATCTGGTAAGCCAGAGCGTGGGAAGGATGTGGTTTCTATGGTACTGTGATTGAAATCTCAGGTACGCTGTTGCTCTCAGTCTTCGAGCCAAACCCGACCGAGATAAACTTGGAGAACTTTCATTTCCAAAGGCTTTACTGTGACTGTTTACTGTTCTGTGTTGTTCTTAGCTTCACAGAGTACAGGCAGCTCCACCACTCTGAGCTGTTTATAAATGGCAACAGTGGTATGGTGTTCATTAATGGAATTCGCCTGGTGGGAAAGAGGCATCCAGTGACAGAATGTGCTGGAGCCACCGATTATGGCAGGAGCAGGAATGCATTGCATGCCGATTTGTACTACTAATGCCATTGCCAACTTATGACATGGTGCAACTTAATTGGTCCACCTGATGCGGGAACCTTCTGCCTGAGCCTTTTTGCAAATGCATTCAGTATCCTACTCTGTATTTCTGACCGCCTCCCTCATGCCCTGTCTGCACCCCCCCACTTCATTCACAGCTTCCAGCCTTTAATTTCGTTATGTTTATATTAAGCCTCCTCTGCTTTTTAGAGCTGCGTGATATGGGCAAAATGCCAGATTACCTTTCTTTCGCTGTGGAAAATCACCCCTTCATTCCTTTGTTTTTTCTTTGTTACTGGTCACTTGTTTTTGCTCCTCTGCCTCCTCTGCCTCAATGTCTTATTTTACCCCCCTTTTCCCTCCTCCCCTCCCTTAACCAACTGTTCCCAAATCCATCCCACTGAACAAGCCTTGCTTTCTGTTCCTTCCCTTTATTCTTCTCGTGCCTTGTTTCTGCTGGTCCTGCTGTTCCCGAATGTGTCGCGGCGAATCCTTCTCTTCTTCCCGTGCCTTTATTCTGCTCATCCCTCATTTCTCCTCGTCCCGCTGTGAGATCATCGCTCCTCAGAGGAGGCTGTAAATATTAATGGAGCGTCACAGAGAGAGATCTCAGCATAGGGTCCTGCACTTTCTCTGGGGTTTGTGTGCGAGTGTGTGTGTGCGGTGAATAGCAAGTTCCAGTTTCTTAGCATCATGTGCTTAAGAGGCACGTCTGACTAGGCTGAAGATTAGTCAATGCATGATTGAAGCTTTACTCAGTAATGTACTCTGAAGTCAGGGGTATATGAACACCCATTTCTTACTCAGCAATGTTCCCTTCTTCTCCTTGCAGTCACTGGTATAGCTTTTCTGCTTAACCAGGTGTCGATCAGCCAAATCAGTAGTCACTCAAATTGTTTCAATACATGCACCCACAGAACCTCTCTAAACTTGCTCAAAGCTCACCCAGCTCATTAAGGTGGAGCAGACTTGTTTATGTGGTTCGGGACATGGTGTGAGGACTGATACACATGAATGATACAGATGAATGAATTGAGGACAAACTATGTAGTATAAAAGGCTGCCAGCAGTTTCCACTGTGGAAGAGGATGCGAGTATACCCTCACAAACCAAGAGGGAAAAATGTGCAAAAAATGTGAGAATTTTAGGGTCTCCAGTGCTACACCTTAATGCCAAAAATTATTTGCAAGGATGTGTATGGGTTGAATAATTACATATGTTTTGGTTGATCCAAAAAAGGTTCGGTGGAAAAAAATAATCAAACTTCTGACCCAGTCCCTTGAACCTAAGTTCCTTTGAAAGCTTCTGGGCGAGCTGAAGAAAAGAGTCATTGTAGCTCTTGATTGGAATATTCCACTCGTTGTTGCTGGTGTTACATTATGGTAAAATGTTTTGTGTAAATTTTCCTCAAACAAAAGGTACATTAGCATCCAATTGCTGTTCCATTCTCCCAGCTGCAGCTGCATTTTTCCATGAATATTACTTGGAGATGAAGAGTGATACATAAGCAGTAGCGGTATTAACACAGCCACTAAAATTGCACAGCCTAAATCACTATGCTCACCCATCACTCCTCATGTTTCTCTACAGGAGCTGTTTATCTCCTGGAAAAGATGCACTTAGCCCCATATAGGGAAATAAAAAAACATTTGATTACTTTGTTGAGCACTTTTTAATCATCAAACCCAAGTCAGCCCTCTACCCAGTGTCTCAAAACATTTAGCAGGTTCTAAATATAAGGTCTTGACTTGGATGTGTGGTTCTAGGAAAACCTTGTTGTTGAGTCTTTATATTATATGAAGGTACATTCCATTTAAGAAAAAAATCATTATTGATTCTTTAGGGAGCCATAAGCGTTCCTTCTAAGGCATCGCTAATCACAAAAAGTGTGGAAGAAGGAGTTCTTTGTGTTATTCCATAGAGAAGCATTTTCTGTATTCCTTAAGAACCATTTCTGTGGATGGCCCTCAAAATTCTTTTTTAAGAGATGCTTATGAAGTTTAAAGAACCTCCACACTCCTGTCCAAAAAGACAAAGATAAACTTTGGTTGATAATGTAAAGGAATAAGCTTAAATGAAAGTATTTTATACCTTTCAAAGGTTCTTCACACTCACATCTGATTGACACAAAAGGTTCTTCAGAGAGCTAAAACTGTGATATAGAAGGCACAGGCTAATTTCCAGTTTCATGGTACACTGTGGTTTAAAAAAGGTTATGGTTTCAAAACCAGTGTCTATCATCCTGTTCCTGTGGTATTAGCTGTTTTTTTATGATTAATCAAAGACAGAAGGTGCAGGAATCCCTCCCCCTTCCCCCTCCGGTTGGTGTGAGCAGTCAGTCAGCTATTTGATGGCTGAAGGAGATTAATCCACTGAACTCCCCCCTCCTGTTGAAAAAGATGAAGATGCCTGTATGGGAATTTTGGGGTACTAAAAAAAAACACAGACGGCAGTGACTCGGGGTGGAAGGTCATTCGACATGCAAGAAATGCTTGCAAAGAGTGGCTACTAGAGGAGGCAATACTTCAAATATGATTTCACATGTACAGGATCACCACCCATTGCTCTTTGTGAAATTCAAGGTAAATGCTGTTTTGAAATTAATGTTTGCAACCAGGTACATAAAAAATTACAAAAAAATACAGGCTTGCTACTGGGGCAGATAACATGGCTAATTAACTAGCTAGCATCAGCAAGTTTCCCTCTTAACATTACTTCACAGACTAGAGGAGAGCAGAGAAGTACTCATTTTCTGCAGTCTTTAAACTTATGTTTAATCCAGTACTATACATATTTATTACCAAAGTGTGCAAATTTTTGCAGCAAAAAAATTTTGCAACATGTCTACCTTTCCTTTTTAGGGCAGCAGGAGTTATAGCAGAAAAGGAGCATCAATGTCAAAAGCTGCAGGCCAGCCCACAGTTCAGCAAACATTTGAGAAACAAATCAGCTATTAGCCCATATCAAAACATGCTAAGAACCTGAACAATTCTGTAGTACACTTTGATGCCTAGTACATTATGAGCTTTCAAGTTAGGTTTATGAAATTGATTAAGACAGCAGTGCCGATTTTATAAAGTGCTATCAAGAAATTTCTTTGCAAAGAAGAAAATACTACAAAATGTACACAGAGGTCAGGGCTCAGTTGCAGAAACAAGTGGCAGAAGGGGTGTGGTTTTCTGCAACTACTGATGTGTCGACCAACAAACGTGGGTAGAACAGAACAGAACCATCTTCAGAGTGTGTTTCCTCTCTCTACATCAGGAACTGAAGTCCTTCTGCCTCAAAGCTGTTTTCTCCCAAAGGACCACACCGCTGACAAAATCTTAGAATTCTTTGAAAACAGTAGTGGAGCATCACAAAGGACTTTTTGTCTAGCATTGCAACAGACAAAGCAAACAGCATACAAAAGCATTTGAAAGCTTCTCCTGTGTTTGAATTGGCAGTTTTGGCCATAAATTAACACTAGCTATAGCCAAAGTACTCAAAACAGAGTTGTACAAGCAGTCAGACACCTTGTACAGGGATAATAAGGAGAGAATTAGAGAAGAATCAGGTAATCCTGAACTTACCTGTAAAATCACTTATTCTTGACATAGTGAAGAGATGGAGGGCCACTTTCGCGGCATACAGAAGCTCATGGCGTCTGACAGTGATGAGCACACTTTAGAGATGGTTTGCCAGCTTCTGGGGTTTCGAAATGACCTCACAGATCTACAAGGGTCTAAAACCAAAACCACCCGCTCATCTTTGAAGCCTGCTATAGAGCACATCACTGCCGTACTGAATGAGAAGAAGGACGATGATGCCCAAACAAAAAAATGAGAATGGTAACGACGAAGGACCTGCAACACCATTATTCCTCTGAGGAAGTCAAGAAGGTGACTGACATTGCTTGCTTCACTGATCCCCGTCTCAAGGGCAACTTTTCTCAAAACAAAGATGACTCCATCAGGTCCACTGTACAGGAAGCTGTGAACCTGGCAAGAACAACATCACTGCCGCCTCAAGAATTACCTGCCACCACTTCTGATCAAAAACAAGGAACCAGCACTTTCACCACCCACTGCACCGTCTACTGCCACAAAGAAGAAAGACAAATCTCTGTTCTGCTTGCTGAAAAAAACATGAGCAAAACAACAAAGGGTCAAAAGAGAAGACCCCTCCATACCACCCACCCCAAAAGAATGCTGAGACAGGCTTAATTGTATTTGTCTCAGACATAGGCATGGTGGAAGGCTAATGTTCAAGAGTTGTCACTTCTTAGCCACGTGGCAAAAAAATCACTGCATCTTAGCCAGCTAGCCGTCCTCAGAGAGGATGTTCTAGTGCAGCGCCCCCCAGCCTTTTTTGCGCCATGTGCTAAATTTTTGATGCACCGTATCACATTTCAAATACCTTTCAGACTCTGATAATCAATAAATTATATTTTATTCTGTCTTTCTGTGTGGCCCAGTACCAAATGAGTGATGGACTGATACTGGCTCATGGCTGGGTGGTTGTATCAATGAATATATAATGTGTGTATATGTAAGTATAAAAAAGGAGAAGTTCAGGAAACATGGTTATTAAAACCTTTTTGGAGTTCACTTTTTACATACTTAAACATATACACACGTTCGGCTCACTCAAATTGCTGCATTTCTTTTTACTTTTTGTTGATAATTCCATTTTTTATGTTCTGACGTTTAGGCTGCCCTAAGAAAGAGACAGCATATAGTTTAAGTTAATTAATATTGTGACATAACATACACATTTACTCTTCCACACTTATTATTCCATTTTTTAAAAAATAATCTATATTGTGTTAAATGGCAAAAAGTGAATTTTTTCTCCACATTTTCTTCTTTCCAGATTTTAGAGCTGTAATCACTGTACTGCAGTGTTGTGAGACCGTGATATTTTGGCTTAAGGTTATAGTACCATCAGAAATTCATACCAGCCCATGCCAAATCTATATGTGAGCTGATCTAGACGACACTATTCATTAGGGACTTTAGGAAAGTGAAAGAGTTAGAGTCACACTGCTGTCAACCTGCGGGGCGTTTATGATGGAGAAGTTCAGGAAACGTGGTTATTAACATCTTTCTCCAGCCATCTGCTTCTGTGCGTCTCTCTCATTTAGTTAATTAGGACAACAGGTCCTCAGGCTAGTCTAGTGCATGTTTTTCTTTTTTTTGCATTTTTTTTTCTTAGAAATGAGGGAAATGATGAAAGGAAGGGACCATCCATGAGCCTTCTGGTTATTAACGCTGGGAAGGTTGAGGCATCTTCTTTGGAGATTATTGGAAAGACAGTACAGATTATTGTGAGCTTTACTTTGCTTTGCAACATTTGACTATGTTGACCTTTTCTGGAAACTACAGCTTTTGGCTGCCCTGTAAACACCCTAATTAGTCTTGCCTGAAGCACTTTTTGTCCTGTTCCCTAGTTGTAAATAAGTGCAGTGCTGCAGTACTTCCATTGTGTTTGACCATTGGCAATATAGATACAGGTTCTCGTTTTCAGCTTTGCAGCTTCAGTTCATTCATTAATGAGAAGTTGTTTTATAAATGAACATTTTAATTAGTGCCTTCCAAGGGGGCAACCGACTAACATTGAGCCTATTGTCCAGAGATTAGGAGGCAAAAGTCCAAGAAAGCCTACCTGGCATTTGCTTTCTCCACTCATCCCAGTGATGGCCTACACTGGCGTCTGTTGATGTAACAGAATTGGTAGGGTTTACCTACCATCCAAGGCCGTTGTGTAGAAAAGTACCACAAAAAGCTGCCCTTATAACATGTTTGTGAATGTTTTAAAGGTTGATAAGTTTAATGGTTAGTAATTAAGCCATTATGGGTAATTATGACAAGGCCAGCAGTAAGCTGTTTCTCGCTAAATGATGAGCCCACATTTATCTGTCAAAACTTGCTGGTTAGGGATCTTACTTCCCTTCACAACTGGTAAGTTATCAGCGAGTGATATGTTTTCTTAAAGCACATTTGGACTCTTTACTTGGCTGTAGCTGAAATTGGTTTCCTGAAGGCTGCTGTTAATGTAACTTCACCCCATTCTTTCCCTCGGTTGCTCTAACTGGAGAGGCACTAGATGTTCTTTTGGCTCCTAAATGTAAATGGTCGACTTTTCCAGCCAGAGTAAACTGAGAAAAGGCAGAGAGCAGTCTATTTCAGTACAACAAATGTGGTGGGTGAGGGTTGACCCATCATAGTAATGGAAAGGACGATTCCAGTGGTATCTGTTTGTCACCGGCTAAAGCATAGACACCATGTTCCACCAAGCAGAAGATTCAGAGGAAGGATGCTGTAATACGTTGTTTGCTGTTGCAATCCTGACAACATCTAGCTGAGTACTCTTTTTTCTCCCAAAGATTCTTGCCTCAGCAGTGGATATGCCTAGGCCAGTAGTTCTCAAATCTACTCAACTCCATTCCCAGGGGAGCTCTGTACTGCATGGCATAGTGCTTCCCCACCTCTAATACAACTCATTAATGATCAAGCTGTTGAAAGATCAAATCAGGTGTCTTAAAGCAGGAAAGAAATCAAAACCAAGAAGCACTGGGCTGCACCACCTTCTAAACCACATAACCTAAATCAAATAAATATGCCCAAATAGAGATGTGAAGGATCGACTATGAAAGATCAACGTTCTGTCAGATAGGCCTTTAATAATCCTCTTTTGTGAGCAAGGTATGAGAAGAGTCACTTGGAAAAACCATACAAGCTGCATCATAGCCCTGGAATTCAACCAGGCAATGAGCTAGAGTTCTTGGTTAGGCTTATAATCGAACTATGTTTTACATAACACATACATACAGTGCTGAGAAGATGAAGGATCTAATCGGAAGTCCAGGATTGAGCATCACCACAGTGGCAAGTTATTCAGAGCCTACCAGAAAGGGCAAGTTTGCAACACAGAGAGACTAAACACACCCTTGTTGTATCTCAGATTTGTCCACTGATCAGACTCCAGTGTTTCCAGATTCTAGAATTATTATTATTATTTCTTTTTACAGACAGATATAAAAAACCTTACAAAATTCAACATAAAAAGAAGAGCCTGATCCAAGGCCAATAAAATATAATAGAATGTATTACAATATAATATGATATAATATAATAAGAATAAAGTAAAGCATAATCATAATTGGTGTACGTATAAAATTTAAAATTATAATATTGTAACAGAATATCAGCAGTAATAATTATCCATAGTTGGCAATAATAACAATGAATAATAATCGAGAAATGAGACATTAATAAAGAGATGAAAAAGAAAAAAATATATAATGATGAATAACCATGCATGGTAAAAGTAACTGTAATAATGAGATGAGTGGGAAAAAAAAAGGCAAGGGCGGCAGGGGGGTCAAATTGTTGGAAGGTTGAGAGCTAAATAGAAGGGTTACCAGAAATCAGTGAACTCTTTGACATGCTTGTTGTTTTTGGCTGTGGTCTGTTCTGAGATATTAACAGATTAAATCGGTGTGATACTGCGGTTTATGTCTATATTTCCAGTTAAGGTGGTCAGTTTGGGTTTGGGATGATTGTGAATATAACGGGGAGACCCTGGAGTAGTCACTGTAAGTATTAAGCAGTGGTCGTGGATGCTGTGCATTTCAGTTTAAGCTCAATGAGGTGGGTGTTTATACCGGACCTAATGCACACGTTGTTGATGTGGAGCCTTTTTTCTTGTTTAATCCTGTCCGGTTCTGCTCAAAGCCGCCAGCATCTGCACCGCCAATTAATTTCCAACACAACACCTGCCCATTGAGATGAAGGACACACGCCTGTGCCAGTGTTGCCTTTTGGCGCGCTTTGCTAGTGCATGTAATCCGTCTTCTGTTTGTGTGTGTGTGTGTGTGTGTGTGTGTGTGTGTGTTTGAGATTCTGCTGCACGTTGTAGCAAGGCAGTGAGGGGTAGGCTGAGCTGAGGACGAGCAGACTCGGATTGTGGTGGTAATAGTTGATCAGATTAAGTGCCAACAGAGAAAGACAGTCAAGAACTGTGGTGTGTAAGGTGAAACTGAAAAGACCCCCTGACTGGTCAGATTTGGAGAGGGTGGGTTGCCTAAGTGGTCAACATTCCTTTTGCTATTCCTTAGGAAGAGTCTAAGCTATTTGCTAATCTGCATAATTTCTAGACACATTTTTATTACATAATTGCAGCAAAGTCTGTCCATTGGCTAATGGTTAACTGTCTTAGTAATATTTTTTGTTTTCTAAAAGATGACAATTGTAGTAAAAAAATGTGTGAAACATGGTAAAAATTTGCTTTAGCTAGAACAAACAGAGTGGTTACAAATTACAACTATAAGTTACAAAAGACCTTGCCTCAGTGAATGTATGTTTATTGCTTTTCTTCGTGTTATATTTACTCATCTAAGCTGAATGGTTTTATTTGCTTCTATTAGGGTAAGTGGCAAAAAAGAATGTGAAGCTTTGTGCTGATATCCCATTTGCCATGCAGGGTATGATATTTCATATTATGGTATCATTTTTGTTTTGGTATTCTGTGGGTTATCCTTAAATTCTTTGTAACGTAGAGAGGAATTATATTCTAAACTCTAAAATGTTAACTTTATTAATGATAAAATTATGATAAAAAGTTACGATTCTAACTGTTTTGGCCCCCTAATCTAAGGTCCAGTACCAGCCCTGTGTTCAGAAACCCCTTTCTTAGACAACATAGGAGGCTTAAACTGTGAACTATAATGCATGTAATTACGAACCCAAAGACATACCAAAGCCATTTGTGGACTAAGTCTCAAACACACACACACACACACACACACACACACACACACACACACACACACACACGCACAAAGCGAGTTCACAGCCATGTTTGTGCTCTTTTGAACTGCGTTTTAATTAAGTCCATAATTAAGTTCTCTGTTGTGCTGTAAATGCTGTTGCCGCTGTGTTGACTGAAGTTCTCCCTCTCTGTATTCTTCTAAGCCTTATATACATATACACTTACATACACATACACACATAATCATACACAGCACTCTCACAACCCAGTCAATTGACTCAAAACAATTAACTGTCATTAAGCAATTTCATGTTTGCTTCCTCAGTTTCACAATGAAGCTCAAAATCTGTTGTAGCTTGTATATAATGGAGGTTTTCCATACTCCTCAACACTGAAATCACACACCTCAAACATGAATGAATTGTTAAGTTAGCTGAGCTAGGAATCAGTTATAAGCAAGTCCGAATTGTGGTGGGAGTCTCAATCAAGTCGTAACTCTGTGTTGAGTTGCAAGCCTGTTGAGTGTCAAGTCGGGTGTCCGACAAGCCGGTTGGGTGTAGATGAGTCTGATGTTGAGTATGAGTCAGTTAAGGACGTGTCTGAGTTGAGTCACAAGTCTGTTACAGACAAGAAAGGTAATGACTTATGAACCAGTTAAAGAGGAGTTTGAGTCAAGTCATGTGTCCACTAAGAAAAGAGGTGTTAAAAATGAGTCTGAATTGAATCACAAGTCAGTTGAGGACGAGTCAGAGTCAAGTAGAGCACGTCTGTGTCAGTGAAGGGCAACTTTGAATCAAGTCACAAGTCAGTTAAGGGTAAGTCGCGTGCCAGCTATGGGCTTGTCCTGTATGTGTAGACCAGCTCAAATTTAAACACCTCACATTACATTCATACTGTAAATCTCTGTTTCAAAGATTTTGTTGAATGTATAAGGATGAAATCACAAATAAAGTGAAAATACTGTCATACGTGAACATACCACTGCACGAAATTCATTTAACCCATTCACCAAGTGAAGCAGGGGGCAGCTACGAACACAGCGCCCGGGGAGAAGTGTGTGGGGATGGTACCTTGCTCAGAGTACCTCAGAGGTGCCTAGTGGTCTTGGGAATTGAACCTGTACGTTCTGATTGCAGGCCGTAGGCTAGGCTACCAACTGCCCCAAATTGTGAAAGTCATCACAAAAATTAGCATGTCACTGTTAAAACAGTAGAATCACAGTAGAATCATATCGCCACCCTTGTTAGCAACATTAACATGCCCAACAAGTGTCAGCTGATCAGGCGAAAGGGATGAAGTAAAATGCACGTGAGTGTGTGTTTGTGTGCAGTTGGCGAGGTGCAGCGAACCTTTACTCTGAATGAAACTGGACAGCTGGTGGTGAAGTTTCATAAATCAGCAGAGGAGCAGCCAGGTTTGATAAATGACCTGGACTCTCCTCTATCCTTTCTCTTACACAAACACACACCAGTGACAAGCTGATGTCTCTTTCCTGCTGCTACTCTTCCAGATCTATGGGCTGGTTAAAGATCATTTGAACTTCCCGTTACTCTTCTCTCTACAACGCTGTGGATTTTGTGTATTTGAGTATATGTCTGTCACGTCAGTCTGTATTTCTTTTTTTTTTTTTTTTCTGTATTTTTTTCTTATTTTAATTTAGTTTTTTGGCGAAGGTCTGAGTACTAAAATCAGGAGCTCAGAGCATCAGAGCTGATTGTTGGGTGAGTTCTACTACTGTTTGCTGATAGGCCTGGGTGGTATGACGCTATACCGTGATATGTTATAACTAGAGGTGGGCATAGATAAATTTTTTAACGCCGTTAACGGCAAGATTCCAATGAGATTAACGGTGTTAAAAAAATTCATCTAACGGTGATAACCACCCCAAGACCAGCCCAAGTACCAAGTACTGGTCTTGAGCCAGCCCAAGTACTTTGGTATTTGAGATCTTGATCCAGACTCTTGTCTGAAATATGTAGCCATGGGTACAGACCTTGTTCTGAAGTTTGATGACTTCAACAGCACTTTCCCCTCACACAATATCACACATGCTCCCCATCGGAGCCTGCATAAAAACGATCTTTCATTCTGTGCAAATGGAGATATTTGAGAGAGATGAGAGACAACTTGCTTTCTCTACACCGTGGCTGTGAAAAATGGCTTGTACAGGAACATACCCAGGAGCAGAAAGGACCAGCTGCGAGATACTAAGGGCTTCCATTTGTTTCCTGTTTTTTTTTTTTATTATATTTTCATGTTTTCAGTTTTGCTATCGCTCTTCTGCACAGAGAACAGAGTGTCTGTAAAGGTGAGAGGAATGTTTCTTATTCTTGGGGGAACTGAGGACTGAACATTATTTTAGTTTTACGAGGTCAGGAGAGACCACTCTGAAGTTCAAGGGAAGGATATATTCCACGTGAGCGAAAGGCTTTAAACGACTCTCATTAAGTGTCGTATAATGGAATAAGTGGTGGAATCATGTCAGCAAGTGGGTGGCACAAAGTCAAGGCCTCGGTTTTCTCCATTGTTTCGTGTATTTACCTCATTTTTGTTTACATACAACTTCGAGTTTATAATTATTAAAATGTAAGAACATGATTACAAGATCAGTTACACAGTTATGTATCGATGGCTTCATGTCCTTCTTCTCATTGTTGTATTTATTTTATTTTTTTTTTAACCTGTCGTGTCTGGCATCTTAGCAAACAGATCATGAAGCCGGGTGCCTTGGTGTGCCAGACACCTTTGCTTTGCCAAG
>JBBPDB010145477.1:0-14833 GCA_037974465.1 Brachypetersius altus
TATATATGTATGTTTTTGGTTAAGCACGTTGCCACAGATGAACCCCTGCTTTCACATGAAAATCTTCTTTCACTTAAAGCTTCTTTGAAGGGCCCAAAAAGGTGGAAATCAGATGGTGCTAAATGATCATAAACTCTGAGATATGCCCACTACTCTTCATGCCTTCACCATTTCCAATGAAAATATAAAAGTGCGGAAGTCTTTTGAATGTCCCTTATAGAAAATAATCTCATAATATTGAGAAATATATTGACTAGAGCTTTTTATTACTCTATGAAATCTTTGATATGTCCTTTTTGTTCCTTTTTACTCAAAAAGGTGGCTGAGTTTGTCTTAAGGGGTGACAAGAAACTTTAGTGGATCATATTATGTCTAATTTGATGTCCCTGACCTCACTTTTACTCTGTGAAAGTGCAAGAAATTCCAGACCCACTCACAGTGAAAGTGACCATTCTGTCATACACCACAGCACACAATTCAGCCTCTGCATTTAACCCATTAACCGAGTGAAGCAGGGGGCAGCTAGGATCACGGCGCCCAGGGAGCAGTGTGTGGGGACGGTACCTTGCTCAGGGTACCTCAGAGGTTCCATAGCAGTCTTTGGAATTGAACCACGACTTTCTGATCGTAGGACAAATGCCCTAAACACTAGGCCACCAGCTGCCCCAAAGATGTAAGTTTCTGAACATTTCCTCATCAGTGCAATGACGTTCACCTTGATACTAGTGTGACTTATTTGACTTTGGACGATCACGTTTGTCATATAACAGCATGAACTGGGGTTACAGTACCACAGTAGTGATGAACAAATAAGAAAGAAGATAAATACTTGATGAAGACCATTTATAAAGATGTGTAACCAAGACAAAAGCTCTGCACTGTTGTTGCTTTGATGTGTGTCAAGCTAGTGTGTGTTTCTTGTTTGTGTGTTTGGTGCTCTTGAGGGTCCGGCACACTGCTCCCTCCGTCCTTCAGTTGATGCGTCAGCTGTTGGGACGCAGCCCGTTTGGTGTGATTTAGTTCTTGACTTCACTTTGACCTCATAAAAGTGCAAGAAGTTCCAGATTCATACGTCCTGCAGACTCTCTTCATTTAGGATTTGAATAGCATGGCATAAACCCTGAGAGCCGTCCGTCACCTCTGTGCCACCATGGTGTGTTGGACTTTCCCGGAGTGAAGTACAAGTGCGTACACACACAGACACAGACACACACACACACACACACACACACGGGACGAGAGCACTTCAGACCTGAAGATACAGTAAACATTAGGAATACTGACGCCAAAGGGGTTGTTTAGCCATTACAGTGCCTTTTCTCAGGACATACACACACACACACACACACACACGCATTCCCGTAAATCCACTGAAATACAACTAATGCACCTATAATGGAGGAATTATGACAGCAAAGGTTACACCTTGTCCATTTGGGACTAATTCCAGCGTGGCTTTCGGTTCTCTCGGTTCTCTCTGAGGGCCCTAATGCAGTTACCATTGTTTTTTTCGTGAGGAAAAGCCTTGATTGCCTGGGAGATGGGAGCTGATTTGATATGTCGTTTACATAACGCAGTGGGAGGGTGGGGGGTGAGACTGGGTGGCGTTCGGTGCTGCCTAACACGATTACACACTCAGCTCAGGTTTTGCCGTGCCATCTGCCACTGCTGGGGTCTGCGTAGACACATCTAATGTCTCTCTCCCTCCCTTCATCCCTCTCCTCTCTTTATCCTCCCCCCCAACGAAAAGCACTCGGAACACAGGCATATAAGATTAGAACAGACCTGGAGCTAACTTCACCCATCATGATCTCATCCATAATTCTGAGTAGGGAATTTTACGCTATTCAGTTCTTGCCAGTACTGCACTCTCCACAATCGGACACAATAACTATTATCGACTGATATCAGGATAACAATTCTATTTGTTGCTGTGTGAGTTTTTTGCTTGTACACTGCCATCCTGTACTAAAATTCTATCTGTTATTTTGTGTTGTGAACTATTAATGCATTTGCAATTTTATGATAAGGGATGAAAACAAAAGAACAAGTATCTCATACATGGCTATTCATACATGGAATTTATTTTCTAAATAAATTTTTTTTTTAATATGCAGTATGTGACTCCAGCATCACCAAGGCCAACAATCTGCACTTCATTAAAGAGGAATATATACTTTATATGTAATGTATTTTGCAAGAGAAGGTAAAATATTCTTTATTCTGCACATAAATTAATGCAATAAGATTTTATTTGAATTCACACTGGACTGTTGGTCTGTTCACAGTATGAGACAACATGTAATATTTTTTTAATTCTTTTTCAAAATGATCCATTTAAACAAAATGTTTTTCCCATTGGTATGGGAAAAACATAAAAATGTTTCAGCAAGAACCAATGATAGAACTAAGTTAATCTATAAGCTGCAGTTTAAGACAATGTACAAGGGCAGGTTTCAGTCACACAAATTTTTGGGTGGATAAGTCACTCCCTAATATAATGGTTCCAGTGACCATGCATACAAGGCTTCTCAAGCCTGGTATCAGGGGCAGTTCATTGAATGTATTGCAGATAACGATACTCCTATCAGTCATTTCCATTGTAAATGTAAACTTTCCATTCACTGAGCCAAGCAGCGTGTTCTCGTCTGTGTTATTCATTTTACAGAGCACCTGTGGATTCAGTGTAACATGATTTTTTCTGAGAACGAACCAGTCCAGCTGTGGCAGTAATACACTGAAAAGTTGCCAACCACCATAAAAAGAAGAAGAAGAAGAAGAAGAAGAAGAAGAAGAAGAAGAAGAAGAAGAAGAAGCGTGCTGCAGCATGTAGCATGACTGCTCTGTTTTAGTGTTTTAAACCCCGCCCCCACAATTATAACATAACATATAACATAATTGAACACTGAGTGTATTTCTATGTCTCTGAAAAAAACTTCCATTAACTTTACATTATTTGTCCCACTGAGGTCAGAGCCCACTGCAAAATCAGGAAATAGCGAGATGTTTACAGTTAATAGTGATGATCACTAAATAAATGGACTGAAAACACAGAAAGAAAAAACTCCTGAAAAAAGGATATAAAAACAATAAATGTGTTGGTTATTCTCATGTACTCGCTGAGCTTCAGGCTTATGTCAACACCTGCCACCTGCCTTCATCTTCAAACAAGCTAGTTCAGAAAAATAAAAACAGGTTCTTCTAGAAAAATGAACCGTCTATGAACATGACCCTGGACTTATGATGAAAACATAAAGCTGTAGAAGACTAAATAACAACAACAACAACAATAATAATAATAATAATAATAATAATAATAATAATATTAATAATAATAATAATAATAATTGTCACGGATGGAGGGGCTAGCCCTCAACCATGAACTGCCTTGGGGCACAGAACGGAGACCTGGGATCCATGTAACCAAAAACACAGAACAAAAACCAGGCATGAGGGCCGTCCAGAACAGGAATCAGATTTACAGGATACCGACTAAGAAAACGAGACAAAAAACGAGGTGATAGTGAGGTGATGGACAGATAACGTGCTCAAACACAAACAGGACTTAAATACTAACAGAAATCCGTGGGCAAAACACAAACAGGTGACAACCAAAAACCATGTGATACATGAACAGGACATCAAAATAAAAGACCCAAAAACATGAACAGAAACAGAACAAAAAACTGAAAAGCAGAGGCCTCTACCGGCCGCCGACCAGACCGTCACAATAATAATAATATGAAGAGGAAGAAGAAGAAAAAGAAAAAGAAGAAGAAGATGTATTTGTGCAAGTCTCAAATCAAAAGGCACATTTTTGTGTTGCTTTTTTGTTTGCTGCTTGTTGATTTATCCAGAGACATTTTAAAACCAATGCTAGCAGAAGAACATAGCCCTGCACCACTACCGAGGGGTCATGAGGTCGAACTAGGAAAATATGTCGACAACCACAAGGAAAAATTTGCTGTCCTCCTCAAACCCAAAGATTGCTTTTGTTCTTTCTAATATATCGGAAAAATATTCTACATTCTGAATATACATTAATGCAATAAGATTTTATTTGAATATTCACAGCATTCAAATTACGAGACAACAGTTAATATTAAAAAAAAATCAAAATGATCCATTTAAACAAAAAACTGAAAAAAGTGTTTACAGTAAAACTATTTTGCACTGTTTATGTGCAGTAATGGTAACAACAATCATAAATTGTCATTCAGCAAGAACCAATGTAAGCAATGCCTGCAGCAGAGCTTTAGTCTGCACTACTGTCAAATGGTCAAACTGGAAAAATATACAGCAAAACTGGTAAAACTCCTAATCTTCTTCTTCACTAGTTGTTAAACTCCTCAACCTCTTCTTCACTGGTGGTAAAATTCCTCGTCCTCCTTTTGCTTGGTGCCAGCAGGTGAAATATTGCACGGTGATAATCGCTTTTTGTCCCTCTGTGAACACACACTTGTCTGACTCTGCAGTACGATCGTAATTGAAATCTACTGATTCCTCAAAGAGCCATTTCACAATTAAAGATTGCAATCACACACACACACACTGGTAAACAAATCCACACTCATACACACAAATACACACACAGTCAAACATACACAAACATACACACACATGATGAAATTTCATGATATTAGTACACAGACCTGCTGTTAGACCATCTGATACATATCCACTGGTTAAACCATCTGACACACACACCAACTGGTTAGATCACCGCTCCTATTCACGGTGGAGGTTCTAGTGACATATCTAGAACCTCCATAACCACCACACAACTGGAATCAGTCCAGTTCCTGAAGGCCTGACCAACAGGAGAGCTTGCTTAGGTATATCTACTTAGAGACCACAATGAGGAAACAAATCTCACTGGTTAATTTGCTAATTGGTATTTTAGGAATGTATGCATATTTTTCCAAGCAAAACAACAATATCTATCGAGACAAGTTCATTATGTGATATTAACATACTTTCATTGAGCCTCTAGACTATTATTAGAACATCAAAACATCACAGTTTCACAGTTAGACTGGGGGTGGGGGAGGACTGCACTACCAGAGAGTGAGAGAGAACTGGACACTTTCACAATTAGCATCTTCAATTGATCAGCCAATGTTCTGCTTTAATATGTATGGGTGGTGTTAGCTGTAAGTTGACACACACACACACACACACACACACACACACACACACACACTCCGAACCCAAACGGCTGGATAAGATGAGAGGAATGGAAAAGGGTGGCCGGAGTAACCTTCTCGTGGGGCCGCAGCGAAACCTTTTCTTTCATTAAAGAACGACCTCTCAGGGCCACAGAGCTCTCGCTGGTGTGAAATTATTATTTAGCCCATTATTGCATTTTCCACTTCGCTGTAAGTGGAGCAAGTGCAACGACATTTGGGGCAAGAACTGATATCAATAATTATTTTTTTATTTTTTTATTTCCCGCGAGTCACACAAAGAGGTGATATTTGACGAACCACTGCACACTTAATGGGGAGGCCTATTTATGTTTTATTTATTTATTTATTCGTTTTACCATGGGGAGTACAACATGAATTATGCAGTGAATTCTATGAATTATTCAATAAAATTATTCAATAATATCAATCTAGCATGAATGATACAGAATCAACTATACATAATTCTGTATGCATTATGAAATATCTATTATCCAGAATGAATTAGTCAGTATTTAGTACAAAAGATGTGTTATCTGGTGTGATTGATTCAGTATCTGCTATGAATTATTCAGTGTTTACTGTGAAGCACTCATTATCAACTATGGATTATTTAGTATCCATCATGGATTATTCAGTTATCAGTATGAATTATTTAGTAGCCAGCACGGAATATTCAGGATTCTACTATAGATTATTCAGTATTTCGTATTAATTATTGAGTATATACATTTTCGATGAATAATTCAGTATCTACTAAGAATTGTTCTGTATTTTCTACAAATTATATCTACTATGGATTATTCAGTATCTGTTATGAATTGTTCAATATCTACTATGAATTGTTCAGAAATGTATTAAAGTATAACAGTAAATAATTAGAAGAATTAAGGGTCTTAAGTGAATGTGTCAGGGCTGTAGTTTTGAAAGGGAGGAATTGAAATGTGAACACACACAAGATTTAATGAGAGTCAAATAATGGAAAATAAATACAAAATGCTAATGTTGCTCTCGAGTGACTGTGTCAGTGAAATGGACTTTTTTTAAAAAAGTGTTGTGGCTATTTTCTTTGAAATCTTTTATCTGGCGTTTATCCTTCAGCAGCAGATGGCTGGCGGAGTCTGGATTATTCTTCAGCCATGTGGGAAAGGAGATAATGAACTTTAATTCATGAGCTTTGGTGAAGATCATGACAGTATAACAACATCATGAATTACAGCACAGACAATGTGTGTATGTGTGTGTGTGTGTGTGTGTGTATGTGTGTGTGTGTGTGTGTGGTGTGTGTGTGTGTGTGTGTGTGTGTGTGTGTGTGTGTTTGTTTGTTTGTTAGTGTGTGAAATGTTATACTACCCCACAAAAAACAACAAAATGTTCTTTTTGCAAAAGCTATATCCAATTTTTTTCTGTTTCTGTTATTGTAATTGTTACATTTAGACATAGAGGTAAAACATAAGTGGCATATTAGTATTACATAGAGATACAAACATAATGTGTGTGTGAATGTGAGTGTGTATGTGTGTGTGTGTTTCTTTGTAACAAAATATTCTTTATAAAAAAGCTACAATTATTACACTAATTATAATTATAATTATTACTTTTATTATGTAATTACACAAAATTTCACACACACACACACACACACATATATATGTACATACAGTAACCCCTTGCTTCTTCGAGGTTTAGCAATCAGAAACACCTGAATGGAATGAGCCTCCACTGCTCAGCACTGCTCCCAAACATAAACAACCAGCACGAGGATCTACTGTAATTCATACACACATGTTTTCTTTTGTGTGCACTGTTGTTTTCTTTGGTTTATACAGAGTACATACAGTAATAATTCAATTTAATTATCTTGTGAAAAGCACAAGAAAAGCAAGGAGCAAGGAGAAATAAATAACGGTCTCTGATTAGCTACTTTCAAGCCTCCCGTTTCTGAGTAGAGCATCCCAAGGTGCATTTCTTTTTATCAATAGCACCAAATGTAAAGTTAAATTTAATACGCAAATGTAGTTGAATTTACCTTGATATTTATGTTACAAAATTAATAAGTATGTATTTCTTAATTTAGAAGAAATACATCATTGTATTATATCACTAAACTGTATTTCCACACATTTGCAGGGGTTTCCGCAAACAATTATCAGTTCTAAGAAAAAATCCACATTCTGAACCACAAATTAATGGGGGTTTACTGTTTATGTGTAATACTATACCAAACTATAGTTGTATAAATGTTATGTATATATTTTTTTCCCTTTGCTCTCTGTCCCTCTCCCACACACTGAAAAAGCTGCCAGTTACAAAATGAGCATTTTTGACAGAGATTAATGTGTGTGCAGAGGGGAAAGAGCAGAGCACAGAGAACACACATGCACACGCGCGCCGGGACACTCACACACATACAAAAACATACACACACACACAGATCCATTAAATACTACACTACTTCTAGCTTTCTCTTTCTTTAGTGCTTCTTCCCCTTTGTCTTTTCCACTTTCTTTTTTGTATAGAAGAAGCAGGAGAAAGAAAGACAGAGAGACAGAGAGCAATCCAGAATGAGACAGAGGAAGAGAGTTACAGAGAGATGCAGGATTAGGTAAAGAAAAAGAGAGATAGAGGTAGACAGACAGAGAGGGATACGCACAGAGAGAGAGAGAGAGAGAGAGAGAGAGAGAGAGAGAGAGAGAGAGTTCTTAGACAGAAATTCAGTTATTTGTGCATTGCAAAATCAAACACCCCATCTGACCACTTCAAGAGACTAGTGTAGTGTGGTCCTCTCTCTCCTGCTTCATTCAGTATAACTGCCCCCTCTCTCTGTAATAATAATAATAATAATAATAATAATAATAATAATAATAATAATAATAATAATAATAATGCTTTGTTTGACACATAATTTAAAGCCAGATATCTGATATATCTATATACCTAATCTAGCCCAATAACTTGTTTGCAAACTACACTTACCTAACAGTCCTCAATTGTACATTTCTGGGCTAAAATAAAGACGAATTTTGAAGTCGGATTCCAGACATGATCTGGTAACCACTTTAAAAGTCAGTTCACTGGATCTCAAAGAGTTTTCTGCTGCATCTAATTTGTTTAACTGGCACAGTGTCTAGCAGTGCTTCATCATAACTTTATATAACTGTACAAGATTAGCTAACATACAACACAGCAGACTTGTATCATCCAGAATGACCCAGTAGATGTGTGTTCCCATGCTATAAAGTCTCTATTGCCTCTGTATTCATCCTGACCCTCTCATATTAGTCTCCAAATGTTCTTGTCTGGCAAGAGTAAAGGATGATTGTATGCCTGGGTGCTTTCTTGGTGCCCATTTTGCATGAAGATCAACAGTCAGTGCCGGTGCTTTGTCACTGTAACTGATGGCAGGAGGTCGGAGCGCTGAGTCAGTTTATTGAAGGCGTCTTTCCAGAAGCCCAGATCATTAATCTATAACAAACAAACAGAGCTGTGCAACACTCTTAGACTAGTTGAGAAAACCTCCTGAGAAAACCAATTCTAACACAATGAAGGTCCTGTTCATGGTGGGTTTTAAAGAGCATTTTGGGTGGTCTAATCATAAGCACGCAGTTCTGAGTGCACATGTGAACCCAGGATGTGCAGAAAATGATCCAGTGGCTCAGAAGGAACATACCGAGGTAAGCCATGCCAGGTGTCTTTCCACAGCCCATTATCATCAACAGACGATATTCAATGTGCTTTACAGGCAGATCCAGACTGGGGGTGTGGGTAGCTTGTTTAGTTTGATTATGTTTTTTGAGGAGGGGAGTTTTGTTTTGTTGATGGGGGAGGCTGTTGTGTTTTGTCGATGGAGGAGGATCGATTTGTTGAGAGGGAGTGTTTTGTTTGGCCACTGGGAAGGTTTAATTTTGTTGAGAGAGGAAGAGATTAGAGGGTGTTTCATTTTGTCAACATGGGAGGGAATGGAGGGGAGGGTGAAGTTTTACTTTGACAATGAGGGAGGGTTGTGTTTGAAGGTGGGGAGATACTTTTGTTTTGTCAGTGAGATAGTGGCAGGGGAAACATTTTGTAGCTCATTAATACTGGGATGCAAACTACTTAGCTAATTTCACACAAATCAGCTAGAAGATGATGCTACAGCATGTTCTCCACTGTTCCTCTGACACGGTTTGGTCCATTTTCAAAATTTGTTTTGTCTTTAAATCATTAGAAACATTCATATGTCCCTCTTTCACCTGTTGGAGTGGTCAGATCATTCAAGCGTTCCCGGTTTTACTTGATGAATTTTTTTCCCCAGTTTGTTTTCATGTTGTTTATGTAATTACTTAAATTGACTTTAATCTATTCATACTGATCTGTAGGTGCTGTTGCCATGTTCTTCACCGTAATCCTTAAGTAGAGCGGGTAAACAGTGGTGGGGTATAAGCTACACTGACCACAGTGCCATGAACTAAACCTCCCCAACACCCGTGATGAATGCACACTCAGATGTTCCCACAGTCGCTCCAGATAACACTGTGCTCACATATCAGTCCACTTCACCTTCACACACCAAATATGGCACCAGAACCTCCTACCAGGATATATACAGGTCCGCAGATGGCTGAGGTGTGTAACAGCCATGGGCGGATTCCAAAAAACAAGGGCAGGTGAAGGTCAAGCTGAGAGTTTACCTCCGAGATATGAGGAACAGCCAGATATGGTTCCGGAACGCCTCAGAGATACACTGTGTCGTGCTTCTCCTGCCCTAAAGCTCTGAACTACAAACCACATACCAGGTTTGATAAGGAGAGGCAGGTTTATCACAGGACTGCAAAATAACAAATAAAAAGGCATTCACTAAAACCATCCAAAAATCTACATAACGCTTTTATGAGCTTGACATGCACTTGCAAAAGTCTTGAGCTACCCTTATTTCTTTATATTTTTCTTTTAATCACATTGTTGATACAAAATCAGTTATTCATGCCAGTAAAACTGACTTGTCCTCAGCTTATTGAACAGATTAAGTAAAATAAATGGGAAGAATTGTGTTAGGCAGCACAGTGCCTAAAAATATAAGGTTCCTAAATAAAAGTGGCCCAACCATTCAGAATTCAGCACCACCAGTATACTGATCACCGCCTGATCATCTGGAATCATCTGCACCTGTTTCTTCACTGGTTCAGGATGTGCTTTGTTTTGCTTGAATGATTAATGCATAGGTCACAACAAGCGTAGGCATAACAAACAGTTCAGGGACTGGACTGAACATGAGAGTCTTTGAAAGTCCTTTATAAATCTGGAGATACAAGAAAGTATCGCTCTTTGGAAGCAAAATATGAAGAAATGAGTGGTGGCACAATACTGGGTAGCCAGTAAGAACAGATCTTTCATTCTAAACTTGAGTTTTTGGTAGATTCAACATTTAAATCTTGTCTATGGCTAAGTGTCATGGGTTAAGGCAAATACGAAATATGTCAGTACTAAGACTTATTCTGAAGTATTCTGAGGTATGAAAGTATAATAGCAGAAAGTTGTACTTTCAAGAACAATTCAAACATACATACACCACTCCAGCTTCAGTCCAGTCATTAATTCTTTGTTTTTGGGGGATTGGTGACAGAAGATTTTGTTTGGTGGTCTCTCCTTTGATAAATGTGGTGCTCTGATTTCTCATCTACTGTACTGTAGCAGGTTGCCGACCTTATTTCAGTGGTTGACTTCCTAGTTGGCTTATATGGACACGATGGGCCTACAAACACCAGCATCATTCTACAAATGATTTGTGATTATCTCTACAGCTTTAGTCCTACTGTTAGTGCCGTGGTAATTAGTTGGTATTAGATTAGATGGTATTAGATGGTATTGGTTGGTATTACCTTGCTTGTTAGCTACATTTGCTTCATAGCTCTTGTGCTAAAAGTACAAAAGCAAACTTCACATGCCAAACATGTCTTGGCTGATGGACCACATTTTGCTTCTCACAACAGTTTTTTTCTTTGTCTGATCAGAAATTATTATTGAAGTTATTTTTTTTCACCTAACCTCCCTCCCACTGCCCCGCCCCCCTCAACCCAAGAAGAAATAAGGAGCGAAAGAAAAATCAACTAAAGACAGAAGTTCTGCTGTTCTCATCGGCTTCTCAGCTTTCTTTTCCACCATAAGGTCTCAAAACTATCGCTGTGAAAACTGTGTAAATATGGTTTTAATGTTCCCTTTTCCTGCTTTGCAGAATCTTCTTCAGAAAAACACACACCATCTTATATTCTTTCATGTGTTTCTGAGGTCAAGCCCCTCCCTCATGCATCTTCAGAACTTTTTTTTGGAGAAGAGTAGCTCGTCACCATCTCTCTGAGGGACAGGAAAAGGGGAGTGGGGTTAGACAAGTGCAGAAACAAAGGATAGCAAAAAATCGCTCGGGATAACGATCACTCAGACTTTGAAGGAAAGCAAAACTGAGCCTTAAAGACCAAATCAATCCATGATCAAAAGACTGGAGCTCTTATCAAAGCTCTCTCTTTCATTAGAGCCAACCAGAATGAGACCAGTGATCAAACAGAGCACTTAACTTCAGAATCTACCCAGAATATCCATGCTGTTCTCCAATTTCAAGAACACTTTAGGAAAGGTTCCACTTCCACTGGAACCACTTTAGGAAAGGTTCTAAGTTCCTTACAAAACAACAATTTTGGTTCTCTTAAGAACCTATAAAGAACCTTAAAGAACTCTTCTCATGTTTAAAGGTTTGTCTAGAACCATAATGAAGAAAACAGAAATACACACACACACACACACAACATCACAGGTAAAGCTATGTAAGAGTGTACCCAGAATGATGAATGGGCCTATAGATGATACAAAAAAATGAAAAATAATTTCTAGTAAGCAATATTCAGAACAAAGTTCTAATAAAATGTAAAATACCCAGAATGATGTAATAAAATTAATGTCTAGAATTAAATTTTATTAAATTAATGAAACTGAAATTTACACAGTACCATTTGAAGGCAGATAACTTCACAAGATGTAAGTGTAATATATTGTTAGATTATTAAAAATGTTTTTCTAATAGAGACCTGTGCAGGATAATAAAAGGAGAAAATGAAAATATCACACTATGAATCAGTTCACTGCGACATATGATTTCGTTGCAAAAGTGTGAAATATTCTTTACAATCTACAACCATTAAAATATTTTTGTCTATTCTGTTAATTCGAATCGCAGGCATGACTCACATATAAATCCAGATGATAGAATGGTGATGTTTGAGTGGTGATGAATGGTAAAGAATGGTGATATTTATATGGTGATCAATGATTATATAGAATGGTAATGTCTGAACAGTGACAAATAGTGATGTATGAAATGTGATTACTGAGTGGTTACTTTTGAAAAGTGGTATCTGAATGCTGATGTTTAATGACTGAATGGTGATGTCCATATGGTGATGAATGGTGATGGTTGAACGGTACTGTTCATATGGTGATGAATGGTGATGGTTGAACGGTACTGTTCATATGGTGATGAATGGTGATAGTTGAACGGTACTGTTCATATGGTGATGAATGGTGATGTTTGAATGGTAATGTCCATATGGTGATGAATGGTGATGTTTGAATGGTACTGTTCATTAAGTGATGAATGGTGATGTTTGAATGGTAATGTCCATATGGTGATGAATTTTGGTGTTTTAATTGTGATATTTGAATGGTGTCTGAAAAGGTATGTCTGAATGGTCATTTTGTTTTGTAGTGTTTACTGATTTTGTATCTAAACGGCTTCTTGTCTCATTGATTGGCTGCCACAAATAAGGACCTGTTAACCCATGTCAGCGCCATATTTCACTCTGTGGAGAAAATCACACTCAGTTCCTTTTGGTGAAGGATGGTGAGCCAGCTGGAGAAAAAAATTATTAAAAGTCAAGTCAAAACACTTGATGCAAACCATCACTTGAAAGGAGGGCTGTGTGCATGATTTAGTGGTGCTGTGGCATTTACTACGAACAGCCTGAGTAGTCATGGATTCTGAAAAAGTGCTCTGTTTCCTCAACAAAACGTATTGCTCCATCAGTTCCAGTGCCATCGTGAGAAAAATAAGGTGTTTTTTGCTGATTTTGTTGATGATTACCTTCTGTCTCAGTACAGCATTTACTGAAAGTGCAAATCTACCATCACACACATTCAGAAAGTGCAATGTGCAGACAGTCAACAGTTCAAGGACTTCCCCCATGGTCTCCAGCACATCAAAGCCGGTGCAGCTGGCCTGAGTGTAATTCCCACCAGGGTGTGTGCAACAAGAACTGCATCAATCTACAAGATCTCAGCCTTGCCGGTGGTGATTTTGGCTGAAAAAAGCAACTGCATGCAGTTCCAAACCCCTCCAATCTGCTGCTGACACTTCAGGTGAAACATTTGAATTAATGGGGAATTCCATCGTTTATTATACAAATCATCAATAATAAAGTGTAAAGGATGTCAATGATTGGTTCAGAGTGGGTTTGGTGTAAATCAGAATTATTCACAGTGGAACTCAGCAACTGCTTTATAAGGATCCCTTACAGAAAGCACAGCTATCCGGAGGTGGAATATTAAAGGAATAAGTATCTAGAGAAAGAGTTCCCAGAGAAAGAACAGAAAAAGGCTGCAGGGATGAACTAGAGGCTGATTTGGCAGCAGCTGCTCACAGCCATTTCATTAGACTGTCCACCCTGAAACACAACCAGGATCAGAGGGACTACATCCGCAGTCCTTCTCCGAACATCAGACAATGAATAAAAGAGTGTGTATAAAAGATAAAGAGTCTATGTAGGTGTGTAAAAGTGTTAGTGCTGTAAAAATGCTTCAACAAAAATGGCTAATCAACAAAATCAATGTTATAATAAAAGTTTATGACAGTTATCCATTAAGAATTGTATATTATCCAAATGTGAATATTCTGTATCCTGATGAACTATTTTATATCCAGTATAAATTATCCATACAGTTGGATTAAAGATATATTTTATATATGTGATAAAGAAAAAAAATGTAACCATTAATCTATTTACAAAGTTGGGTTGGGAGCTGGGTCTATACTACGCAAGCTACGATGACTTTCACCTTGATTTTTTAGCGCGAATTTACTCTCTCTCTGTCTGTCTGTCTCTCTCTCTCTCGTTCCTGACTTTTCCGGATCGCGCCCGTTTTAAACCTGTCTTGCTCTCTCTGTCGCTCTCTCTCACGCGCACGTGCTCTCGCTGTGCCTCTCTCTCTCGTTCCTGACTTTTCCGGAGCGCGCGGATTCTCTCTCGCTCTCTCTGTCTCTGTCTCTGTCTGTCGCTCTCGCTCTTTCTCCCTTTCTCTGTCCCTCTCTCGTTCGTGCGATCATCTCTATCTCTTTCTCTCTGTATCTCTCACTCTCTCTCTTTCTCTCTGTCTCTCTCTCTTGCTCTCTCTGTATCACTCTCTCTCTTTCTCTCTGTCTCTCTCTCGCTCTCTCTGTCTCTCTCTCTCTTTCTCTCTGTCTCTCTCTTGCGCTCTCTTACTCTCTCTCTCACTCTCTCTTACTCTCTCTCTCACTCTCTCTTACTCTCTCTGTTCCTAACATTTCCATATTTAAACCTCGGGTTTATATTTACATTTTCTTTAAGGGTAATGTATTAAACTGAGTTCCAAATGAAATTAAAGTG
>JBBPDB010145505.1:0-14830 GCA_037974465.1 Brachypetersius altus
TTCTGCAGAGACTAGTCAGAGTCTGGAGTCTCTGTTAGCAGCAAATCCAGAGCAGAACAACATTAACACTATAAAGGTTAAGCGTTTACTCACTTATCGCATGTGATATCGCCATAGCAACACTCCACTACATTATCGCATACTTTCCTAATATGGTGCAGCCCTAATATGAATTAGGAGACGTTCGGTTCTCTGGCAGTTCTGGACGGTAAAGAACAGTCCCTACTTTGTATCTTACAGATTTTGAAACATCGGTGGAGTTCCCCTTTAAACGCCTTCTGGGAAAATAAAGTTCTAGGACACGGACGGGAATAAAAGTCTTTTATTGTTCAACCATGTTCCCAAAATAAGCCGCACAGGCAAACCAACGACGACGTTGCTTCAATAGATACTACCTCAAGATAGCATAGAAAAGAAAGATTTCTGTATGTGCTCCCATCCCCCCCACACCCCCCCTCGACACACCCCTCACCCTTTTTGGAACAACCGTTTACACTGAAAACAGCTTCTTCACTTGGTTTAACATCATTTTAGTAAGAATGCATATATTTCTCCCACCCCAGAACATCCCTATTTGAACAGCTGATCGTATAAAAAAAAAAAAAAAAAAAAGGAAAAAAAGCTACACATCGTTACACTTTCAGTCAGGTTACATAGGAACTGTTATTAGTGTTCGACACCGTTACGTGAGAAAGATTCAGAAACCAATGAGGCGACTCCACTAGAACTCAACACTACAGAAGACGTTAAAAAAATGGAATACAAATTACTGCTGAAACAGAAGAAAAATAAAAAGTTAATGAATACAGACTAGAGCTTAAAACCAAGCTAGGGGTCAGTACCATAAAGACTGGTGATTTAAAAATAAAAAAATAAGGACATGTAAAAAAAAAAAGGAAGAAATAAAAACAAGGCTGAAAAGGTTTATATAGTTCCATCTTTAGACCTTCCTGTGGTGCACGCTTAAAAGAGCATCCGCTCCTGAACTCCCTCTCGACTTCCCTTCCTCCATCCAGGGCAGGAAAAAAAAATAAAAGGGGGGGGGGGGGGTCGGCTTCCTCTCCTCTTCCTCCTCGTAGAAACTCCCTCCCTTCTCCACCAAGTGTGCATGTGTGTGGTGGTGTTTGTATGTTTATGGGTGTGTGTGTGTGTGTGTGTGTGTGTGTGTGCGCGCATCATGTCAGGCACTTTCCAATATGCTCTCCCACCCTCTGCAAACTTTCCATCACTCCTCAGGCAAAAATATCACAATGCAAATCCATTCAGACAATACAGCTGCAGAGAAAGAGAAAAAAAAAAGTTTGTTAATTTACTGAGAGCACAACTGCTTTATAGCCTGAGCCTCCAAAATGCAGACGACCTTGCAAAGCTAAAAGGTGGCACGTGTGTGTGTGTGTGTGGTCCTTCACCTTCACTACTTCCAAACTGTGAGTGTGTTTAGAGGTCTGTGTCAAACCAGGCCAGCTGATTGGAGTCTGTGGGAGGCAGGCCGTCCATCAGGTCCTGGGCGTGGCCCAGGTCGGGCAGCCCCTCGACGGGGTAGTCCGCTCCAGGGTGGTGCCCAGCCAGCTCGTGCTCCAGAATGCCGTCCATGCCCAGCCCATCCTGGCCATAGCCGGAGTGGAAGGAGCGGAAGCTGGGGTCTGAGAGAGCACGGAAAGAAAAAGTCGTTGTTGTCATCCCAGCTATTTACACGCGTACAAGTGAGACGAGACAACGTGGCTCCAGATTTCAGTGCACAAAAGGACAAAGAACGAATTGAGAGGATAGAATGAACTATAAATACACTGTAAAACATCCAAAAATGTAGCAAATGTTGCGTCTGAACTGAGGTGGAAAGACACAGAATACTGGAATGCATGTGTGCCTTGAGTGATCAGAAGCCCAGTCCACCTATGAAAATATCTTAATGTGTAATTTAAATCTAAACTGCAGCTTTTGAATAACATCAAATGTGGCGAGTATCCTACCATCTGTTCTGTAGCCGACAGGTTCCCCCTGTGCTCCCATATCCAGGCCCATATCTCCAGTCTGAGGAAAGAAAAGGGACCAAATTTAATCCTGTACACTTATAAGCCACGTGTCAGACGGTGTAATATAGTGCGTGCGCGGACCTCGTTCCAGGCCATGGGCTCTGTTCTGAAGAGGGAGCTGGTCAGTTCCACAGACAGGCGCTTCTTGTAGTCCTGAGGTTTGTCCTCCGACATGCGGAACAGCACTGCTGCCGCGTACGTGGCTGGAGGAGAAAGGAGAGGTTACACTTACTTGATGTGCTCATTCTGTGAGGCTGGGAAGAAAAATAAGCAGATAAAGTTGCTACTAAACCATCTACATAAGGATCGAGCTGAACTGCTAGTGGTGTTGGAATAAGGCAGTCGTGCACAACTCCAAGCCTGAAAGCTCTGCACAGCTGTTTCAACTCACCCATTAACCAGCCAGCAAACGATGGTATACGTTAATGTATAAAACCCCTCCTTTACCACATACAGTACCCCTGCATTAAAGGAACCGCTCCATCAAATATACAAACTAGCAGACATGCAATTCATAATGACTAAGGACTTTGCGGCAGAACTATCCCTGTAAGAGTCTGTGGGGTTAACACTCACCCACTCCCTCGTTCCTGGAGTGCAGCAGTTCAGTGAGGGGAGCGGTAGCTCCCTCTGCCTCGATCGCCTCGGCCGCCTCCTTATCCTGCGCCAGTTCACACAGCACACCTGCTGCCACGCGCTGGATGTTTTCAATGGGAGAGTACAGCAACTGTATAAAGAGAGGAGAAGGGCATCACAATGGTGCTCCTGCAGTTTGTTGGCTGAAGTAGACCAAGGCTCATCGTCTTGCTCAGTTCAAACTCAAATGTCTTAGATGTACTCAAGGCAGTTACATTTCATCAGCTGAACCAGGTTGGGGGGGGATGCCATTCATCACCTCTCATCCCACTGGTTTAAGTACTGTTTTCACAGACACATTCAAAATGATTTCCAATTGAATCTCAGTTGCCGATGGGTCATTATTAGTCTTTTCAAATCACAGTCTACTTCAGCTTCAGGCACCCTGTATGATGTTACCCAATGTCAGAATTCCTGTATGAGGGAAGACCGGAGTGTGGGCTGTACCTGTACAAACAAAGGGATGGTGTTGAGTCCTCTGATAACGATTCTATTGTGCACATCTCTGGCCAGAATGTGGAGCGCTCCAGTGCAACCCTCCACAATCTCCTCCATCCGGACTCCTTCCTGCAGGACAAGACCCCCAAACCGTAAACGTTCATGCCCCCACTGAAGAGTGTGCATTAACATAATACGATAAACAGACTCTTGGGTTTAAAACGCCATTATGCCTCACCACAAACTGCTGCTGGGTGCCTCCCATTGAGGTACGTCTCTGGGTATCCTGGTGTGCCCTCACCAGCAGCTGGACCAATCGGGGGATGGCACCCTGCTCGCGCAGAGGTGCGTGATTGGCTGGACATAGTGCCAGGTTACGGATCAGACCAACTGTGGCCTTGGGGTCAAACAAGACAAAGACGATTAGATAAGCGACTAACGCAAGTGTATGTATTCCGCTGACTCCTCTGCTGGCATCCAGGATCTTGTACCTTAATGAGGGGCCAGTGTGAGGGGGGGTGCAGCAGTTTGACGACAACAGGGAGGCCGTAGTGCAGGCGCACAGCATTCTGGGCCATCTCGGCATCCTGATGTCTGGAAGTGAGGTGGCGGAGGGCACAGACAGCGGGCTCGGTGATGTCCTCTCGGTCGCCGGCTCTCAGCACTGTGCGGACCAGGGCCTCGATTCCGCCCACTTGGCACACCATCATCTTGTTCTTGTAATTGTTGCAGGTGAGGTTGGACAGGATTCCGGCTGCACAGGTGACCACGTTTATGTCGTCAGAGCCAAGGAGCTGCACCAAGGTGCCGAGCAGACCCTCCATACCCTCCTAAAGGGAGAAAAAGAGAATCGTGCATTAAAAATAATGACCAAGTGGACAAAAAAAAAAAAAGTTCCAGAATTACATTTTATACTGAATGCAGATTGCAGGTGAACATGCAAAGAGAAGACAGAGCAAGTGGGTGGTGCCACTTGAGACATAAATGTATACCTGCTTGGTGGCAGCATCCGACAAGTTTCTGAGGGTCCAGAGGCAGTTCTGTACTAGACGCTGGCTTGGGTCTGTCAGGTGAAGTCCCAGAGCCTGCATGCCTCCTGAAAAACAGCACAGCGTGTTATTTACAGAGCTCCAAGTGTGTTGGTGTTCAGGTCAAAGGCAATTGCTGGCTTAATGCTAGGCTACACTGATCGTGGTGTGTGTGTGTGGGTGTTTATGTAAACATACCAGCCTCCACGATGGCTGGCTTGTTACTGGAGCAGACGGACAGCACTTTAAGCACGCGACTGGTGGTCCACAGCAGCTTCTCATACGTGTAGGTCCTCATGATGTTCACTAGGGCCTGGGGGCCACCACTTGCCAGGATTATCAACTGGAAGACATGACCAGAGAATTACAAACACAGATAATGGCTCTGGAACTCCACAAAAAAAGGCCAGAATGAAGACCACACAGATATAACCCCTCAGACCCACCTTGCTCTCCTGGTTGCCATAGGCCAGGATCTGTAGGCAGTCTGTGGTGATGGCAAGGAATTTTACATTGGTCTTGTTTAGAAGAGCCACCATCTTCTGGAGGCCACCGGCCAAACGGACAGCCATCTTAGCCCCTTCCTGGTGCAGGAGGAGGTTGTGCAGTGTGGTAATGGCATAAAACAGAACGCTGTCCACAGGGGAACTACAAGAAAGAAACACACAGATTACTGAACCACAAAGTCTAACTTCAGTGGAGGTTTGTTTGCTTCAGCTGAATGCAATCTCTATGGAACACTTGTTCCAATTGATGTCCTGACATTTACGCAAGGCTGAAGTCAGATTTGGTCAACAAATTAAATGCAAGGGAAAAGCTGTCTCCTGCATCACAAACGGAGCTCAATTAGAAACAAACATTACTAGGCAAGGCAGCGATGCAGCACTTCTTCAGGGCAACGAAGCTGAAGCAGACAATCCTTTTTACAGGATCAGTAAGCAGCGTTTAAGAAGGTCTCATGCCCAGTGCTACAGCACCACAACGCTATTCATAACGTTCACGCATTCCTCCATTTAATAAGCTGAATCTGAGGTGTTGGGGCCGAGACAACCAAACTGCGTGGTCCTGTGGCTCCCCAGACACTGATGGAGTGTTTACAAGGTTTCCTCACCCCAGCATCTTGACGAGAGCGGGGATGCCCCCAGATTTGAATATGGCTAGCAAGCCCTCTCTGTGGTGCGACAGGTTGTGCAGTGTTCCAGCCGTGCAGCGCGCCGTCTCCACGTCACTGGTGTTCTGCATGGTCCTAACAATCGCCGATACCATCTGAGGAGAGCGCATGATTGCGTGGCGAGAAGCCTCCTTCTTAGAGAGCTGGTGCACCATCACAGATGCCTTGTTCACCACCACCTGAATAGAAAGAGCGTAGATTTAAAAACATGCATATTTGAACATTAGGGGTGGCCCAATGTATCACTTACTAGGCTTTGAATATTCAGTATTTCTAAACTATAGGAATAACCCTTTTATGCTTAATACTGCAGCACACATGCTTTTACAAATGTACAGATAAGAGACCTAGAAAATATCCACGACAAAGAAGAAAGTTTAAGGTAAAGCTCTTAAACACATGTTTAATGATTCGGTTTTACAGTCGTTTCTGTTCCACCTTTAATGTTGCGTCAGTCCAAGCACAAACAGATACATTTATTTAACTTTAGTTTTATAAACTACACGGCAAATTCCGTTGCTGCAGTAGTACATTAGAATATTCAAAACTGTAAGTCCAGCCATATTACACTGAACACTTCAAAATTAACTCATAATTTCATAGTGTCATAATTTTTTTAATGCTCTAATACAATTTAAGTGCAGTTCAGAGAAGACTTGACACCACAAATGTGTTTTTGGGTCATTGTGAGTCTTAAAATAACCAGACTGCAAAAAAAAAAAAAGAAAAAAGAAAAACATCCACAAAAATGGCCTGGACATGCTGTGTCTAATCACAGCATACATTACAGGTGAAAAATAATGTGATATTTTAGTCTTTTAGCGATTACCAACTTTGAAAAAGCAAAAATAAAAGACGACTACGTTTGCTGACCGCACATCTATCTGTAGGCAAGTTCTACATAAGCGTTCTGATTTAACCCCCCTCCAGTTACCTGGTCTTCATCATTGAGGAGCTTGGTGAGCTCTGGGATGGCTCTGGTGGCCAGTTCAGCATCATCCTGGTAGTTGATGAGGTTGACCACAGCATGTTTGAGCATCTGGGAAGGTTCGGCCAGTCGCTGAACGTTTGTGGGGTTGGCGGAGTCAAACTGGGTGGATGGAATCTGCATGCCCTCGTCCAGGGTCTCAGGAAACATGGCGGCACGCACGCGCTGGGCACGGGTCATGGCATACTGGCCATCCATATCTAGAGAAGGTGGATGCTGCCGTTATGCTGAAGCTATTGATTTTTCATTTACTCATAAAGGACACTATCGTGGTTTCACACCTGTACACTCCATGTGCCCTTTGTGTTACTAACTGACAGGTGGTGGAGAACACTCAGAGCATGCAAGCATGGAGATTAAAGAGTAACTATTGATTCAGCACTAACCCCTACCTGCCACCTGCTCCGGGGTGAAGGGCTGGTTGAAACCTTGTTCCCACTCATATAGCACCTGGTTGTCCAAATCCTCCTCTTCTGGGTTGCCCTTGCCAGAAAGGGAGGGCGCGGTGGTCGTGGCCCCAGAGTGGATACCCGAGTCCAGGTAGGACTGCTGCTGCCAGTGGCTGACTGCAGCCTTTCTGTCCTGCTCCATAGCCATGTCCAGCTCCATCAGATCAGCTACAGGGAACAAGAAATGACAGGTCGCTCTTGTTAAGTACATAGAAAAGGGGGCTTTCAAAACAGCACGACACAATTGCAAAATGTTATACTATGGGGAAAAAAAAGGACTCCAAAAACATTTACGGGCACCTTTGTAAACATGGCTTTCAAGCACTGTGTGTGGTATGTGTGTGGAGTAGTGGGCGGTGCATGTTTTTCTACTATAATTAGGACTTTAAGGCTGCCACGGACATATACTCACACTGGGTAGCCATTGCGCTGCCAAGCCCTCAGTCCGAACTACTTCCAAAAATCTGCGGAGGGGAAAGAATACAGAACCGGTCGTGAAAATACAGAAGACAATCCGGGAGCTGCACAAAAGCTGCTGTAACTCGGCCATGCTGTGGGAGAAGACAAGCGATACTGGCTCTTACAATCTGCCTGAAATCTGATATCCAACTTGCCATTCCTTTCAGACAACAGCTGTCTCTATGAGAGGGACTAGAGTCATGCAGCGCCTCAAGCTGTGTGTGTTCTCAGGGAAACTCCCAGCATTCAAGCAGCAGCGTGTTTCTCTTACACACACATGCGCCAAAAAAAAAAAAAAAGGGTGGGGGGGGGCATGGTGGCTGTTGTAGTCATCTTGGCACTGCCAATAAAAACATTCCTGGGGGTTAAGTCATCTTCATTCATCAAAACCTAACGGCAGCACAAAGCTATATGTGCCAATGTGACACAGAACAAAATTTAATGTAAACAGCCTAAGGACAGACGATAAACACTGATTATGACCCGTTTCACACCATTCTTTCAAAAGGCAGAGCGCTAATTAGCCCATGTATCACTCTGAAACAGATGAGACTACAGAAGCAGGGAAAAGGAGCCTGCGTTAAATCCCAGGACAAGGCCTGAGGCTCAAGACAGCATTTGCCACAGGTCCATCTTTAGTACAGGAATATAAAAGCCCATTCCAGGGATTTACCTTACCCTTTTGGAAAATCCGAATCGCTACAGTTCTAGGACAAATTCAAATCCAAGTCAGAGATGCGCTGGTTTTCCCTGCCAAGACAAGCAACCGCAAATTTAAATCTCTAAAAGCCGCTGACTGGACGCAAGACTCTCGTACTATACTTTTCCCAAAAGCCACTGAATCAGTAATGAGTCAGCGGAGCGGTTGCTGTGATTTTCCCCTGTCTGGGCACCGGGCTCTGAGAAAAGCCTCTGAATGGGGTGTTAATTGGCAGGTTCACGACAGCCAAGCATCTGAAGCCTGCTGCAAAACTTGCGCCGCTGCTCCCACCCATGCACAGAGGCATGCTCAGGTCTGGGGCTGGAGGGGGGAGGGGGAGCAGGCCTGTGTAACACTGCCCCCACCAGAGCAACACAAAAGTCAGGCAGTTGGAGAGTTACACATTTCCAGTTGTACATGAAGTCCACTTACGTCACAAAACACAAAGTACTACAGGGCAGCCCAGCAAAGAATGAGATCCAAGGGCCCTTTTTCTGCTAATGCACTCCGTATTCAACGCTGAACATTCCTACAAGTCAACATAACGGAGCACTACCTCGGTTTCAATTGATGCGGACATCTGCATTGAACTGGAAGATGAAAAAGAAGTGGAGGAGATCCTTAAGAGCCAATAGTAACCAGATACTGAATCCCCACCACCCACACACAGGACTGCTGTAAAGCACAAAACTGTGTTCCCACTCAGAGACTACAAGAATACACACACACACAGCCCAAGCTGAGTGTTCCCCCGTAAAATGTGGCCCTACACTGCGGCACAGACTAGATAGAAACGAAGTTTTCCCAGCCTGCATTTACGTTAGTCTGAGAAAGCACACACTAAACTAAGGCGCAAACACAAAAAACAGGTTACTACCAGCTTAGGACAACCTTTTATCTCCCAGTCAGCATTAAAACGGCTCTGAGTAAGCTTGTTAATTCCACTAATGGGCCAATTTAATCAAGCACAGCACCTCTCCAGAACACGAGAGGATGTGGACAAACCCAGGAAAACGGAAATCTCCAACACAGCAAGGTACGGCTTCCTGTACTGACTGAGGGGGAGGGAAGCCTAATGTGTCAAAGACTCGAGAGATCAACACTTTTACCTACTCGGAGCCAAATAAATGCATGCATGCAAAAAAAGAAAAAAGAAAAGAAGACTGCTTACTTTCCATTTATACCAAAATAAAAACAAGCGCACGACCCGAACTCTGAGACCGCCTTCAAACGTCCACTTCGTTCGTCCCCAAGCAAACCATCACCACCCACCGCGCAGATTAAGCGAGACTTCGGTTTCGGCGCGCTCGACCGAATCAAAATTCATAACACGGGTCCTAAGGAGGAAACGCCGCCGCCTCTCACGGCGGATTTGGGCCTGACAGGGCTGTATTGGCAGCCTCTACCCACAAAAGTCTTTCTGCAAGACTGGGCTGAATGTTGATTTGAATCCAAGGAGCACCTATAACCAAATGTCACAACAGGCTAAACTGGTCTCCGGCGGTACAGGAACTCGTATGATCACCCTCACTCAGCGCTCAGCTGGCACAAGGCCTTCGAAGCATAACAAACTGGATCATGCCATAAGTGTTTTTCTTCACTGCCTTTTTTGAAGAGGGGAAAAAAAAAAAAAACCTATTTCAACCCTCAACCCGGCACCGTTAACATTTTCCATCATTTCTCTGAAGTCGAGAAGTTAACAGGCGGCCTGGTTTGCTTAGAGACGCGCAGAAAAAGAGCCCCTTTCAGATACAGGTAATTACAGGAACCCACATTTATGAAAACATCCTGCAGTCAGCGTCGGACATTCCACTGTGTGCGTGAGAGAGTGTGTGTGTGTGTGTGCGCGTACACGAGTGTGTGTGTGGCTGCCGGGGAGGTACAGTATAGCACTTCAAATGTCTGCCTACACCAAACCAGACAGAAAGCTTCTAATAGGAGGAGGGGAAACGCAGTGCTGTGAAGCTGCGCCAAAGTTAATAAATTAGACTTTTTATGGGTGAGGGGCAGAGGTTTGAAAACGCTTTGAGAGCAAACAGGGGCAGCTGCGGTCGCTTAAGAAAACTCCGATCTCTGCAGTGCCGAGATCAGCCTGCAGGTAATTAAGCAAATTAACAATTGGGGGGGGGAGAGAACAAACGACGTGAATCTATATACAGAACTGACGTAAATATGAGCGAAACAAAATTGTGTATGGAAATTAGGGGTAGGCGATCTGGCAAAACAAATCACAACATTTAGGTTTCTCTGAGGTTTGGAGTGAAATGTGGGGAAAAACCCAGGAGTATCACATTTTTTGGGGAAAAAAAAATAAAAACACTATCAAACTACTAAGACAACTTTTAACCAACATTTCACAAACCAATAAATCCAGTTAAACAGGCCTAATCATGCACTTTGCAATAAAACACGCAGTTGATCAAATATGCATATGCTCAGAACACAAAAACTCACGGTATGCCCACTACCATTTATTCTTTCCATGCTCAAGAAGACCTTTTTCTTAAGAAATCAAGCAGATTTTGGGTTTATTATGACAATGAATCTTGGCCTTAGCACTGAGGGAAAAAAAAATATCACATCAAACCCAAAAATGTGCATCAAAAACTCCCCAAGTTTAAAAATTCAAGCAATTCTAACAGTGTCAGTGCCTCAAGCCCAGCTATGCGAACAGCAAACATCTTCAGCTGCAACCCTGGAGCAGTAAAAGCCTCTACTGTTGCAGGGACTCCTGACTGGGGTTTTGAACGGTGGCTAAATTCAAAGCATGGCAATTCATAAAAGGCAGGCGTGTGGACGCACCACCCCTGTCCATATGGAACAGATTTAGAAACTACATCCGCCAAGCAAAAACAGGACCCTGCCCGAACTGCCCTCCTCTGCGGGTTCGTTAAGGATACCCGCAAGCAGCAAACCGCAGCCAGGGGGACACTTCCAGCACTGGACCACCAGAAACCTATTCTGAGAAGACGGAGAACACACAGTCATCACTGGCGTAAAGTCCAGTTTCCTGGATTAAGCCTTGTCTAATACGTTGCGGTGCCAATAATAGTTCAGCACAGATTTCTTTTTTATAATTTGGGTTGGAGAATCGGACCTAGAGTGTAGGGCAAGACTAAGATTAGATTGTCTGATTATTCATTTCCACTCCCTACACCAAAGTCAAGATTTTTGCCCCTATTCTCAACACAATCAGCTGCTTTCAGACCCAGTCCACGGCCTGCCATCCCACCATCAAATCAGAAATGAGCCAGTGACTGGGCAGAGACCCAGTGTAGATGATCACAAAAATGCAAATACAAAACCTTTACGCAAATGCCACCCAGTGCAATACTGAATATATTCTTCACTTCATATTACACGGTTTTGTTTTACACACCGAACGCCTGTAGGCACAAAGGTAACTCGTTCGCGTCATTAACAATAAGCAATGTAGAGTAAACAATGATGGTCATATTCACATTATGGTCCTTTTTAATGCACGCTTCGGTTCTTCGGAAACTGGTCTGTTTGACGTACCACGGTGGGAGAAACCGATTCTGAAGGTTTTGATTTAGTATTCATTCGCCTTATCTATATAAACAATTGACAATTTTTTTTTATTCTATGCATTTCGTCATTGAAGATTCCCCAACATCTACGATAATTAACCCTCACACCCAAAAACATTGTGGGAGAAATGTGCAAGTCAATTTTCCGTGCCGTAAGGGAAAGCGGATGCTGCGAGCTTCGGGGGTTCCCCCACCAAGACCACCAATTAATGGAAGTCTAACAAGTCAGAAAAAGACACCACCTCAGGGTCTACGACCACCAACCAGCCCCCCAGCCCCCCCATGACCCAGACACCGGCGAGAATCATAAGATCCTCCCCTGTTTAAACAGACTCACCCAGAATCAAACCCAGCTAAACAGCAAAAATATTTTAAACTCCAACTATGAAACATGTTCAAGCTCTTTAAAACTCGCCCAGACATTTAAAAATCAGCATTTTATTCAACACTACACCGAATTTCCTTCAGAAGATACAGAAATAAACAGCCAAAGTTGGTTAGCGCAGCTAACAAACTTCCACCAAGAATTTTCTTTTCGAGAGCAAATAGTGTCAACTAAACGTTTGACTAAGGGGTTGGTTATGAACTTAACACCTGCTGATCAGAATTCAAACCAACACTTATGAACTGAATTATAGCCCATTTTAATGCGCTGTACTGTGTTTTATTCAGGATGCTCCAACACAGTAAGTTGGCTAGCTTTAACGCTTCTGTTTAGCTAACCGCCCATGAAGGACCTGGAAGCTATGGAATGTTTGGAAGAAGAGACTGGCTTCAATTTGCCCCCATATGTAAACAGAGGTTCGCATTAACCCTACTTAAACTGGGAAAACAACTAGTTAACAAAAGAACGGTTAAGGAGGGTCGAGGGGGTTATCGTTAGCCATCAAAGCTACACTGAATAACGCTAGCGTAGCGCACCAGAACTGCGGCGTAAACACACATAAAACTGGCATAAACCACACAAACTTTACCTCCGACGGGTATCTGAACATCTACGGATTAAGACTGAAACCCAAAACCGCGTCGACAAAAGCCCATCTCCTCCAATTTGTCAGCCGCTTTCTCAAAATGCAGGTAAAGCCGTCGGACGGCTCCCCTCCCCAGCAGAGCCAAGCCAAGCCAAGCCAAGCCAAGCCAAGCCAAGCCCAAAAAAAGCCTCAAAAAGGGGCTAAACTTCGCTCACACTTATAGACTTACCCGGTTCTCAACGGATAATCCGTTTTCACGGTCCGAAGCAACGTACGAATGTGTAAAATGGAATGAAACCGCTAGACCACCCGGTAAATCTCGTCCGGACGGGCAGCCGCAGCGAATCGCTCCGCCACCCTGGAGCTGCAGACTGGACCTTAAAATGGCGGAGCACTGGGGACGCTCTCACACCAAGAATGCGCTTCGTGTACTCCTCCGCGCCCAAGAAACTAGTCCCGCCTCGACCCAGTGTGAGTTAAGGATAACCGGAACGGTCGTTATGCCCGTTAATCCGTTAAACACAAATTAAACCCCGTCACAAAAATTAAAACCCCACTCTTTTTATCGCGAACAGGCTTCTACGCCGTTCACGCCAAACTCCCGGCTTATGTGGTATGCCGCGGAGTGATACGGCAGATGTGGACAGGGCGAGGTACATTCATTAGTTTGGAATGTGAGTGTTTGGAGAAGGATGTTAGGAAGATTTGCCCTCACAGTTCAGGCTAGCAGTGTTTATGTGGGGAAAATCGATGATTTACTGCATCAAATAACTTGGTTTCGTCCAGTTTTACTGCTTCTGTCACTCTGTAAACTAACAGTTTCAGGGACATGTATCCTGCAGCACTGATACTGGCCTGTTTAGCTTGGCTCACAAGAGGTCAAACTGTTCTTCACCATAGCGTCAACCCTTTGTGATTAATTTTAGCTGAAAAACAGCCTGCAAGAAGGTAATACGAACTGTATATTTATTTATGTGCCTCTGTTACTCTTTAAGTTAACTGATTTAGAGTTTCAGCGCTCTATATCCTCATCAACAGCGATACTGGCCTGTTTAGCCTGACTCCACAAAGGTCAAGTTGTTAAGTGTGGGCTTGAATGTGAATAATTTTAGCTGGAAAACAGACTGCAAAAGGGTTAGACAAGCCATATATCCATTTTGTTGTGCTTGCCTATGCATTCTGGATAGTTTTCCGCCACTAAAACAGAAAAGTTATGCAGTAAAGTGTAATATACTGGTATGGCCTTTATTTTGCAAGGCCTGTTTGATGCTTAGGCCAACCTGTACAAAGATGAAAGTATTTTATCTGTTGTTATTTAATATACATGCAAAGTGAGTGAAAGAGTGAACAAAATATAAGAGAAAAGTTTCCTTCGCTTTGTGAGATGGATACATTTAATACTCGTTCTGCTCCTGTTCACATTTTGGTCTTGGGTCTTCAGGAATCAGGCTGTTTATGAGGTCATGGGGCGGGAGAAACAGTTTCTATGGGTTTTTTTGGTCTTTATTTGCATTTCAATCGAAAATACACACCCAAAATCAAGGCAAAATTGTGTAAAAGTCAATGTACCAAATGAACTACCAAAAGGATAAGAGAAAAGATAATGCGCCGCCTCATTTAGGCCACTTCATTAGGGATTAGGGAATGTGTTTTAATGCTAAAAGTGATATAAGCAGTTCTTTAGGCACCCAGAGCCACCCTGGGGTACTGAGCATGTCCTTTTACAGTTTTCTTAAATATCTCTTATTAAAATGCACAGTAATGTCTGGACAGACCAACTTCAAAGAAAGCATTTGAACATTTTCCACAAATTTCACAACTTCTGAATGATATCAAATATATTGGGAAACCGTAACATATAAAACATGTCATTTACTTCCACATATGTTTATTTTCACTCACAGAATCAACTAAACTCATAATTTGAAAGGAGGTTCAAACATTTGCATATTGGGATTAAGGCTAAGAACAGTGAACCTCTAACAGCCACATATTTATTATTATTATTATTATTATTATTATTATTATTATGTGCTGAAATGGGATTTCAGGGTTGATGCCTGTATTCGAAATTGATCATGTAAGTATCTTATGAAATCGATACATAAACATTGTGTGTGTGTGTGTGTGTGTGTGTGTGTGTGTGTTAACTTTTATTTATTTGTAAGATGTAGAAATGAGGACAACACCTACCTGGACTGGCATTACAGAGACACTATGAGGAATAAAATGCAGATATTTTAGCACACCTGTCTAAATTTTGCTGCTCTTCTACATAAAATATCTATTTGATCAGTTATTTATCTGTCTGATGCAGATTTTACAAGCAACATTTACATTTACATTTACGGCATTTAGCTGAGGCTCTTATCCAGAGCGACGTACATCAGTGCTTAAGAATTCCAC
>JBBPDB010145529.1:0-14829 GCA_037974465.1 Brachypetersius altus
GTTCAATAGGCGCTCACCTGGCGTCACGAACGCCAGAAAAACGCCTGGTTCAGACGTCCGTGTGAACGAGGCCTAAATGATCTATGTATTTAAATGCAGTGTCATTAAAGTCGCTGTTGATATTATGGTCAGGTGTGCCAATACTTTTGTTCTTATAGCGTAGTGGGACATGTGGGAGCATGCAGGTGGAGAAAAGTGGCATTTACTTTCGAGATTATTTTTATTAGACTTAGTGGTCATTTAGTAGAGACCAGAACATGTTAGTTGTGCATCACACTGAGAGCGTGCCAGAATGTTATCTGAAATTCAATTCAGTGACAAAACCAGAAATAAACTAGAGGGTTTGATTACATACAAAAACATTTTATTCAAAAGCAGTTTTTATTCATTGTCAAAGCAGGTTTGTTGTATCAGTGTTTGTTGTATTGGTCTTCCTTAGTCCCAAAAGTTCACAAAGGTTATAACCAAACATTACATCTACTGTATTTGTAATTCAAGTTATTCTCAGGAGCAATTCAAGTTATTGTGAAGACCACCCAATACAGAAAAATAGTGTGAAGATTAACATGTCAATGCTTTTTCATTTGGGTTGAGATGTAAAGTAGGTATGAACCAACATTAAATAAATTATTATTATTATTTATTCTTTATAAGAATATGCTTTACATTAGATATAATCCAAATAATTAACTTAATGACATTTCTGATTCATACGTTTTGTTCTATATTTCAGTGCACTCAATCATTCACACTCTCAGAAATAATTCAAGTTTTGTCTATGCAAGCTAGACATCATAATCCTGAGGGTAGCTCATTTATTTACAGACCACATGTTAAAGCTAAAGAAAGAGTTTCAGGATGTTACTCGGCCTGGACAGCAAAGTTGTCAAACTGAGCCAGCTCAAATGAGCTTGTGCCTATGGCTGCCCATCCATTTTTAGGCCCCAAGACTGAAGTCTTCCATAGGACATAGCCATTGAGTTCTCCAAAGGCATAGGAACCCTGTAAAGATATCAAAACATTATTCTCAATTTCAAACCAAGAATGTAAACCAAATACTAAAGCAGTTCAATCCAATTGAGATTATTTGAGAAAACTCAATCCACAACGAAATGTAACATATTACTGATTCTGAATTATTTTAATAAATATATTAACGTCTGGAGTAACCAAACAAACCAGGTATAGACCAAACAAACCAGTTTTACATTTGCAAATTAGCAGAAGACTTTCGTTTTGGTTTAGAGAAAATGTATATATCAGTGTAACAGTATGCACTTCTAATATGAGGTTATTCCACAAACCTTTACAGACAGAGTCAGTGTGTGCCAAACATTCGCTCTGGTTCCAGACAGTCCCTCAGCCAAGACACTCTCCCCACCTTTCAGATCAAAAGTAATGATTAATCAACTGTTCAGGTCAAAGTGCTCACTGTATTCTACCGTCAAGCCACAGTTATGTTTAAGATGAATAGAGGTGTTTACTTTTCTGCACACAGACCTTAGCTCCTGAAGGAAAATCCTCACAAAGTCAAAGAGACTTTGAGCCCTTCAACGTCTAGGTATTCAATTCAGCATTTACAAGCAGTGATAACCAGAGCAGTTCGAGCTTTGAATGACGTGTTATGTCACTGGCTCTTTTGCTGTCTGAAGCTCTGTGGGTCAGTCTGAAGCAACAGTGTTTCTAATCATCTTTGACTTTTATAGAAAGGAGTTGCAGACTTCTGTAGTGGGTGTAATCTTTTCAGGCTGTTTTCACACCTAGTTTGTTTGCACAATTCCACACCACAGTTTGGGCTTCGTGAGGTATGTTTTTCATTTCTGCATAAATTGAACCAATTTATACACACACATGCCAGAAACTTGGCAGGGATTCTGTTACATTTATGTTAGACTACATTATTGCAAAAAAACGACATATTTCATTAGCCTCTCACAGTATACAATCCAGATGTATCTCTTAAATGTATTCCTGATAGAATATATATCCTACACATGATACCACATGGAAATGATGACACTTAATGCCCAGTAATAAAAATGAACCATACTTGACCTCGACTTCTTTTTAATCAAATGGTTTAATTATGTGTCACTTTGAATTTACCCAAAACAGGTTACTGATGCCTGGAACAACTTAAAAGAAATGCTCCCCTTTTGTTCATCTGCCTTTATTAGAAGCTGCTCATGCTTTAAGAATGAAATCAGCATCTGTAACGAATGAAATACTTAAAAAAAAAAAAAGGCAGATTATGCAGACTGTACAGCACTTGTGTGTATTAGAGGAGAAACGCATGCTCTCATGTTGAGTTCCTTCATTTGGAATGGACCATCACATCAAGCTGAACAAGGGTTCGCTCAGAACCATGTGTGGAGTGTTTACACTTGTCAGAATTAATCCCCTTCAATAGTTTTTCAGTGCAGCTACAAAGTTAATGTAACAAACTAGTCATGTGTGTTCTGTGACAGTGGACATCTATAACTGCAACCTACTATTTTCCAAAAATAAAATCAATAAAAGACAGGCTGAAGGAGAAACATTTAAAAAGCTCTTTTCAGACTCTGGTAATTTGCAATCTTTCAGTAGCGAGAATTTACGCAAATTAAATGAACGCTTTGCAGTATTTGCCTGAGCTTGTCATTTTGTCCAATCACTGCATTTTTCCAGACTAAACATTTAATTCTGGGAAGCAACAGTCTGCATTCAAAATAACACACCTCTTTCCAAAGCATGCTCTACTGAAATGGGCCGCTAAATATTAATACATTAATTAATTAATGCACTATTAATACATATTAATCAGACGACAGTAGTCATACTCTCAGTCTCAGATGCTTCACGCTAACGCAGATGGTGTACCTGAAATCTAGGGTAGTTTGGTCATGATTTGTCAGTTCACTTTGATGTTTTTAGAAGTCACCTGTTCTGGATGCCATGACTGAACCTTTCAGAGCAATACAACTTTAAATACAACTTTAAAAGCTGTTCAGAAAGTTGTATTTGAACCACTTTTTAGCTTTTAAGTGAGATACCCTTGCCTTTTGACTGGTGCTTATGGATTTGTTGTCCCTACACATCATGGTAAAACACAGTGTAAGTCAAACATCCCTTTCCTGTAAAAGGATATAGCTCTTGGCCATTTAAAGAGTAGTTTGCGAGTACCAAGCTGGTACTCTCAAACTACTCGCAAACCAAGTTGGATAACAGGTCACTCATACTCACAAACATTTCAGCGTTCAAAGACGGTCCACATGTCTTAAAGCACTGTGTAAATACTGCGGTGGACCACTGAAGTCCATGAATGGGTGCTGCTTTTTGACTACAAACCGTAATAAAAGTCACCAAAATATGAAAGAACTCTAACACAGGCCATTGCATACTAAGCTACAAAGTACTGATTAAAGATTTTTTTAAGAATGTATAAAAACAATCAGACTAAGGAGACTAAGAACAACTCCTAAAAACAAAAATAAAAATTCAAAAATCTAGCATTTAGTCTGCAACACTGGCAAAAAATGATCGCAAAACCCGGTAGGTCTGTTCTTTAGAACCATTAAAGCCTAGAGATGCTGAAAAATGTGAGGGCCTCTGTTCATACAGTTCACTACAGCTCAAAAAACCTTGAGATGAAAGAATAAATCGCCATGCCCCAAGCCATGTACATTAAAGAAAGAAAGCACATTCCTGATGCTTACCGAGATCATTGGTGACTCTGTATGTGCCATCTGTGAAGACCCAGAAGAAGACTCCCCTGGCACTCCTGACAGAGCCTCCTCCTTTATCCACTCTTGCTGCCACAAATGCACCTCCACCCTTTTCCTTCTCCATGTACACATCACATGAAACTGTCACATTCTGCCTGCAACAAGGAAGTATTTCAGAACATTAGAGGCTTCTTAGAAAAGACTATTTTGAACTCTTGTAGACCACAAATTAAATATTCCTTCAGTGTTATGCAGTATTAATACACACATTAGCATCACAGCTGAATACTAACAACCCATACATCCAGTCCATTTGCTTATAAAAAAACTGTCATAACTAGATCAATACTGAAAATTATAATAGGTTAAGTGAATTTTGCAACTATAAAATATAGTGGATGCTCCATCCCTTCTTTTCTGACCCATAGAGGTACTTGACTTAGAGGTAGTTAATATCGGTAACCAGAGCCAGCCGTAAAAAAAAAAAAAAAAAAAAGTTTATTATAGAACTACAGCTGAACTGCTTAGAATATCCATCAGCCTCCAGCTCCTCTTCACTATCTTTTTCTTTTGGATTTTTTTTGGTCTAAAATAATTTAAGTTAAAATAAGAGATATGAGCAATCACAAAGCACCAGATCCAAGCAGATCACTTTCCTCACTAATACATGTCAACGAATATAAACATAAAATTATGTTGCCTAATATAAATATAAAGTATTGTTGTTTAAAAAAGAAAACCACCTTTGGTTGCTTCTGCAACAGACAGAAAAATAAATAAATGACAGTAATATGCATATTTATTAGAGGGTATATTCATTCTGTTAATTATAAATTACACAATTATACATTTAAAATATAAATTATTAAATTATATTATAAGAAGTTGCAGGCTCCCACAGAGGTTTTGGGTGCACTTCTAAGGATACACAAATGCAGAACTGCCTTATTATCAAAGCAAACATAAAGCTTCTACACCCATAACAAGGCAGCTCAGTAAACCACAGCACAGCTCAAAGCTCTCAGTACACACCAATTATGATCCCCGATGACACTGATGGTTTGATCAGCATCTGCCACCCAAGTGACCGGCCGCTGAGTGACCACCTGCCGCAGTGTATAAGTATGCGGACCAGGGTCTGTCAGGTTGATGAAGTATTCAAAAACACCAGTTTGGTCAGCAAAGTTTGGAGCCTCTGAGAAATACGGGTTTTCTTTATCAAAATGAGAGAAAAAAAAAAAGATAATTTATTGGTAGGTCCCAACCTATAAGCAGAATAATACAGAGCATCTGAGGCATTCTGTCACAGTGTAAAAAGTGACAGCATGCAAAATCAAAACAAGCACACGACATTGTATACTTACGGACATTGAAATCATCTTTATATGCTTTAGGGAAGGGAGAAGAAGGTGGAGGGTCTGGATAACTCCCTTTTAACCCTGTGGTCCTAGTGGTTAGTGTATAAACTTCATCAACATCAAGGTCCAATGTGAAAGACCCATTAGACACCTGAAAGTTTCAGATTACATAAAAGACATACGACATTATATCTTGAATCATGGCCATACCTAAAATTTTACATCACATTAGTGGTGAATACAACAGCAAAAATATGTCATATTTTAAGATATACTAGGACTAAATTCATCTATGGTACAAAAAAGGAGTGGAAATTATTTGTGGCTCATTCTCAGTCATATTAGTGTAATGTTTGTGTGTGTGTGTGTGTGTGTGTGTGTGTGTGTTAGTTCTTAATTTTAATTGCTTATGACAACAAGCTGAAGTTCATTGTTTTCTTTTGAAACAAGAAACAGGCTCTCCAAGTGACCCACTATTTAAGCAATCAAAATCACTTAAATATTCAATAGCTTTACCACTTTGATGTACATTTCAAACAGCCCTAGTTGGAACACATCCAGGTTTTAGGAAAAGTAACAAAAACAGTGCAGGTTTACCCAATATATTCAGACAAGCTTGTCATGTATAATATTATTAAATACTATTATTCATTCATTTAAATACTATTATTCAATGTATGATATGTATAATACATTTTGTAGAATGAATACGGTATTTTCATCACATTCAAAAGTCAATATTCATTATTACGGAAAAAAGCTGAGGAAACGTACCTTTATGGGACTGAGTTTTTGGAAGAAGACTGGCTTTTTCGTTTTGAAATCAAACCTAGAGTGCCATACTTGCAGCTCTGAGACCGAAGCCTGTAATGAGGACAACTCTCTTTAAGAATGTGGGTCTGTAATCATTAACTGGATGCAGAGCCATGTTAATCTCAATCATACTTACAAACGACCCCTTCAAAGAGAATGTAGCTTTCTGTTCTGTAACATTATAGGGCAGTAAAGGAGGTCGTATACACACAGAGTGATCATGAGTCTGGAAAAGAACAAGTGTGTCTGAAGTAAGCTATGAAGGAAAATCCTACATCAATGCTACATCATGAATGGTGAATCCCAATAATCAAAGCTTACCATGGTTTCAATTACTAGGGTTAGATTTCCCTTCTGGTCAGTCAAAGCAACGTAACTCCCCCCGTGTGTCAAGTGGCCTACTGTCTGTAGATATGTCCAACCAGGCTTTGTAAACTGTGTAGTATGGGCTAGAAGGCAAGATTTCACTCATCAGAGCAAGACATGTTTTACCAGAGAAAGTCTTTAATGGCTGAACTGTTCAGTGTATGTTCAGTCTATCTTAGGCTGCAATGACTGGCTACCAAAACTGTTGATGGAACCATTGGTTACAAAAAAAAGTGTGCACACTTAAAACCTAAAGCACTCCATCACGCTCTAACAACATTTGCAACACATTACAGTTCTGACATACTGAACTACACCACAGGAACTGTCAGGGGCATCAGCTCTTCTATTTCTTAAAGGCAAAAACTTTTCACCATTCACCACACAAGATGTGTGAATGGTGCTGTGATGCTGATAAATCCAAACATATATGGCTGGTATTAAAAAAAGGCAGCACCAAAGGTGAATATGGGCTTACCTTTAGCAGCACAATAGGATTTCTTTATTTAGCCAGTGCTTAGTATTAAATGTGGTTTGAGAAATTGACCCTTTCTTTTCAAACATATCTAGACACTCTTCAAAATTAGGGAATTAAGTCATATCCTGGGGCACACATTGCTGACACAGGCTGCCAACTGTGCATACAGGTCATATAATCTAATAAAATCCCTAGCAATAAGATGAGATGCTTCAGAGCATCTGCATAATGGAAGTCTACCACCCAACTTAGCTTGAAGGGGTCTGACAAAATACTGATCTTTAAGCTGATTTTTCAGACTAGATTAAGGCTTGATCCAGGATTGGGTTTGTTTTACAATTAGTCACTTCTATGAAGTAGTTTTTAATCTGAGGGAATATTTACATTTACGGCATTTATCAGACGCTTTTATACAAAGCGACTTCCATTCCCTACCTACAGGGGGCAGTCTCTTCCTGGAGCAACTTGGGGTTAAGGGTCTTGCTCAGGGACCCAGTGGTGGTGTTGAAGGTGCTGAAGGTTGAATTTGAACCCATGACCTCTTGGTCTAGAGGCAAGTATCCTACCCACTACGCCACCACCACCCCAGGTCTGCGGGTTCAGATTATGTTCGGGTTTAGCAGTACCAGTCTGAGCTGGACTGTGGAGCAGTGAAACCATGTCTTAGTTGCAGCCCTATATGTGTCAGTTATGTGTCCTGTATGACTGAATTACCAGTTATCCAAATGGGGGCCTCCACAACGTAATTGCCGCTCCATGGCTCCTGGGCAGTCATTAATCCATCTCGTCCAAATGGAAGATCCTCATAGTAACTGGCAACCAGGTTCCAGGAAATAGTGCTGTAAGGACACAAATACAACATTAAACAACCAACTGACTGTTCACACATATGCACATATTTACATAGGTTTACTTCACACGCTTGCATAATATGTGACATAGTATACAGCGGATCTAGACCAAAAGAAGAGAAAGCTCACATACGCAGACATCTGACCATTGACGTAGTTCTGGTTAAGAATTCTTGCCCAGCATCCTCCTCCCACATCATCATTGAAGGTGCTGTAGTCTTCAGAAGACCATAGCTGCTTCCCTGACTTCAATGCTGCTGGTACTGTTTTGGTTCCTGGGTAATGTGCCCTTTAAGCAAGTTCAACTTTTTAACCCTTATTTATTTTCACACAACATAAATAACATACATGGCATTCCAAGACACCAACTCTGCTCCCTGCATTTTTAAAGATTTTACACTAATGTTACTGCTGTAGCTTATTAAAAATGCATGAATGTTTGCTCCAAACACAGAAACAATAGGCCAGCTTATTATTTGCATTATCAGTTTGTGCTGTAAATTATTACTAATGTATTTAATAATAAATAAGATAATTTACTGAACATTGGTGTATTTTAATCAGAGAAAAGTGGATCCTACCCCAGCACATCCACAGCCTTACTGAGCTCTTGGTCCAAAAGAACAAAGAACGTTATTGGCTCCCAGAGGTTGTCACTGGCAATGATTTTGACCCTCTCAAGACCACTCTTATCCAAAGTGTATCGCAGGAGCTATCAACACACAGCAGAGATGAGAAGGAAAGCGCATTATACAAAAATGCCATCAGTGCACTACTGGCACAGCCTAAAAGGGCCATCTCCTTTAGTGCTTTCTGATTTATAAGAGTTAAATGGCTGACTACTGTGCCTTAATAAACATGGCCATGTAAGAAAGTTTAGGCCAAGTTTAAATTACAGTGATACTTTCTTGCATATATTTTTCTGCTGCAATATATTACACTGATTCCGTTTCCATAATATTCTAATGGCCTCAGCACAATGCATGATTATTTACAGAGTTCATAAACACATTCTACAGTTGCAATATGACTTTTAAACAATGGAAGTAGGTAGCTGATGTCCCTGACCTGTAACAGACACATTTCAATTTATTTAGATCTGATTCATGCAAACTGAACTCCTTATTTAACCTCATTATCTCAGCATGAACTCAGAAGGAAAGTGAAACAGAAGTGGTATCTCATCAAACGTGTTTTGCCAGCAAAATAAGATGTCTTTGTACAGACTTATGAAATCATGAACTTGTCCTGGGGCTGCTACAAATGCCTACTCTCACAGAGAGTCCAACCAACTGAAACCGGCAACAATCTATAAATGGAATCCCACTGCCTTTTATTTTAAAGCATACTTAATCAGAATAATCCTATGAAGATACTGAACAACTTACCTTTATATATTTGCTATCAAAATTTCTTTCATTCCACACCTGTGTAAAACAGGAAAAGATGTCATTGAAGAAATGATTAAACAACGACAACAATAATAGTAATAATAATTACATACTTACCCCAACATAATCAATGTCCAGATCATGGTATTGTTTGGCTCCAATAATCCAAGAAACAACATAACTGGCCGTGATATCAGGATAATCATAAGGCCAGTTTTTCCCATGACCTACCCATCCTGGAAATGCCCACGGCAACCCTAAAACATAGCAATACCAAAATAAAAATAATGCTCATACCATTCAATTTAATTAACACATGGGCTGTAATAAAAACACACATTTATCCTAACACATAAGACATGTCATACTGAAGCTACGAGGCCTCTACAGCGGGGCCCGCAATAAAACCTCTGATTGATCATCTCCCGGCATATGCATGTGAGATGAAAGGAATGCAGCAACTCCGCATGCATAAAAGTATGATTTCCTTTTAGGAAATGTAAAATACCTATAAGTGTGATGTTTGGGTTTCTTTTCTTGGCCTCTCTCATCAGCCACCACTCATATCCCCTGAAGTAATTCTCATCGTTCTCATAGTGCATATGAGACGGCTCTGTACCATCTGCAGGGAAACCAACACAACATAGCGTAGCAGCATTTCAATTTTATATCTTTCATGAATTGACTGACTGGGATCTCCAAACAATTTCGATGATGAGGCTGCAATTTGTAGTGCTTTGCATCAGGTTTTGAAACGCACCTGTCGTCTGCGCATCTCCTCCGATTTCAACTTTTAAAATTTGTAAAGAAGCTCCAAAATTTGGCTAAAAAAATAAGGGAAGAAAAAGACACACAGATTTGTACATATTTTGATATCTTGAGAAAATAAATGTACTAGTCTCAAACATTGCAGTGCATTTACCTTGAAAAGGTAATCCAGAATCTGACTCCTGTATGGTTCAGCATAGTTGACAAGTAGACGTGAAGTTGCCTGCAAGTATAAGAAGCATATTTAACACACTGAATATTTCTTAATCTGTCTCCTGATGTTCCTGCAATGAACACTTTTTTTGGTAGTGCTGATTTATATCTGATTTAATTCTTCATGAGTTTGGAATTGATGGGGTCCAAGGTTCAGTAAAGCCAGAAAACAAAGGATGAGTGATTGATTCACCTAAAAAATATTCTCAAGAAGAAGAAAATGTACAGTGAAGTGATGAAGTGTGCTTCTCAAAACCTGTTTGTGTATTACATACAAATAACCCAATACCTCAATAAAAACCCATCTACATCTATGTTTCTGCCTGTCTCTGTCCACCATTACTACACTTTGAAATATAATTGTGGAGCTGATTTTAAAATATTAGTTTTGTGTATATAAGTGAATCCAATATATTGGATTATGTAACGGCTGAGATATTGTTTTCACTACTTATCCATGACACCGAAAGTGAACATTTCACTTGATTACTATTGTAAGTAATGAATGTTCTTATTATGTTTGCATTTGCATGGATGAGAGTTAACCACACTGGCAGCAAATAAATGTTCTGTCCCTGAGGTGAACCCTGAGATGGGTTAACAGTATTTTCATTATTATTATTATTATTGTTAATGTCAAGTTTACTATTGATTATGATTTGATTTTTTTATTTAAATGATAAAATAATAAAGTATTCTCTGAGTGAGTCACAGCAGCATATAATAAACTGTGGTGCCATTCGACCACGAGTCACAGCTCACCCTCTTAGACCATCAAGTACAGCCTGACTTGACCCACATTAAAGGTTGAGGGCATGCATGAAAACTTTTGTCTCCTAAGTGGTGGATTTTGGCACCTTAGTGGTGGAACGAACATCCCCTGACTGTTAGAACTGATAAGTATCTCGCTGTCTGCAAACTGTGACTAAAGACTTACTAAAACTACATGTTTGTATAATAAGCTTATATATATTAAATAACACAAACTTTATAATAAATAAAAGCACAGTCTTCCATGTCTTCTCTGTGTGACCTGATGGGGCCTTGGTGGAATACTAACTTCATCTCTGGTAGAATCTTAGTTTGCCATCAGCTCTTAATTTAAGTCTTGGTTTATAAGTGTGACAGACATGTTATATTTGTAGACTACACAGGGTCTACACTTCTTTTCTGAGGATCATACTGGAGTAACATAAAAACAACAGAACAGAATATTTTAATTTTAGATTTTAATTTTTAATTTAGAATTTACTTATTGTTTTAATGTTTGCACAGTCAGAAAGGAGCGGTCCAGGATACATTTCACTGTGTGTTGTACTTGTATGGCTGCATGTGACAAATATAGAATTTTGAATCTTGATAAGCAAATGAAATTAGGGACTAACATTAAATGGACAAACAGAATTAAAAGAAAACTCATTGATACACCATTTAGACAAAGGTTTTGGAACACCTGACTATTACATCAACAGGGGCATTGCATTCATATACATAGACTTTAATATGGGGTTAATCCCCTTTCGCAGCTATTACAGGTTCCACTCTTCTTGGAAGGCCTTCCACAAGATTTTTGAACATTTCTGTGTTAGATGAGAAGGCCTGGCTTGCAATATCCGTTCCAGTTCATCCCAAAAGGTGTTGGAAGGGGTTGAGGTCAGGGCTTTGTGCGGGTCAGTTCTTCCACACCAAACCTAGTCATGTCTTTATGCAGCTCGCTTTGTGCACTGTGGCACAGACGAGTTGGTATAAAAAAGGTTCATCCCCAAACTGTGTCCACAAAGGCGTTGTCCAAAATCTCTTGCTAAGAGATTAAGACTGACCTTCACTGGAAGTCTAGCTCAAACCCTAAAAAACAGGTGTGCCCTCAAAACTTTTGTCCATTTAGTGGATGGGTCAAACTTTACATTAATCTATGAATGAAAATTGTTTAAGGTCATCACACTTTTCAAGGCTTTTGTCTGTAGCCATTCATTATAGCGTCATACTTAGGAGTGCATGAAACAAAGTAGCTTATAACGTAAACAAAAACAAACACACACTCACTCACTCACTCACTCTCGCACTCACCCCTCCGCCACTTAAACCACCAATGCCATCAAATGTCCGCCCTAATCCTCCTTCATCGTCTAGAAAGTAGTTTTGGCCCGAGCAGAAGAGAATAAAACAGAGTGAGAAAACCGACAGAATGCAAACAGAGTTCTCTCCGTTCATTTCTGTTTCTCACACATCACCTGACTGCCAGTTCCGCAGTGGGCGGTACATAAAGCCTAAGACACGCCCCCATCGCTCGCCATTGGCTGTAAGGAAAACAGTACAAAAAACATAACAAGTAGGTTTTAAAAGACAAAATTCTTAAAAGTGTGATGGCTTTACCAGTTTTCATCCATGGATTCGTGTAACTTTTGACCCACTCACTACATGGTAAAAAGTATTAGGACAGGGTTCAGGGTATCAGGGATTGGGTAAGGCCCCTTAATTCCAGTGAAGGTCAATCTTAATGTTTCAGCAACTTTACCAACTTTGTGGACACAGTTAGGGGAAGAACCTTTTTTACTCGTGTATACCCGTGCACAGACCACAAAGCAAGGTCCTCTTCAGCAAGGTCCTCTTCAGTGTGCGAAATACCCCATGATTAACCCATGAGACCCCCTGAAAGCCTCAAAAGCAACATTTATGTATATAGGCTCACCATATATATAGGCTCACCATATTCAATATTCAAAAATGTAAAAAAAAATCACAAATATTTTTTGGAATGCGGAGCCAGCCAGTCCTGTGCCCGTATGCATATTAGCCACGTGTGAGCCAAACAGAGGAAGACGAAAGGTTAAGAGTGAGACCGAAGTCTTACTAAAAAGCGAAAAGCTAGCAAGCGAAAGCTACAGAGTATATCACTAGCACACTTTGGGTTCCTCACATACAAAAAGGTGATGAAGATGCTGGTGCTGCTGGAAGAAGAACTTGAAGTAGAGGCCGAGTGTTCCGAAGACGCAGCAAGTGCTGAGGTAAAGTTAACCAGCTTAAGTGACTTGCCGGGTGGTTGGACAGCGAAGCAAGTGGACGAATGGAAAGACCGCAACACTTGGCTTGGTATTTAGGCAAGGAAACTGGAGTGTTTAGTGTGCCCTTTCCGGCTTTGGCATATTGCATTGTTATGTAGGCCTTGTGGTTGGTTGAAGCAGCCTAGCCTTGGAGTTGGAGAAGTCGGAGTGTGTGTGTGTGTTTGTGTAAAAAAGTGAGAAAACACCGGCCGTGGTGATGTGTGTCTGTCAGCATCCGTCGTGGTGCTTTTTTCCCCCTTGAGTTTGCTTTCAATTTGATTTGTGTATGTGATCAATGATGTATCTGTCCGATCGTATTTCCGTAGATGGATGGCTAAATCATACTGCAGGCTCTCATTTGCAGTGCACTGAATGCGTGCTGATAGGCTATACCTGACATTTATTCAGTCGTTTGCTCTTGTAAGTGCGCCAGATTGGTACCAATTGTTGTCGTGTCTGCATTGTGATGCACCACTTTTGTTATAAAACAATGTGCATCAGCATCTACAGAGTCCCCCCCAATTCGAGCATATTATTCATTTTTCCTTGGTGCTGATTGGCTGCTGCCCAGAATTTCCCCTTTGGAAGTGTTCTCATGTTTTTCGTTTTGTTTTTCTTAAATCCCTATATTTTTTTTATTTACTTCTTTAAGGCTAATGAGTTTTAAATGAAATTTAAGTGTTTTGGGAACTTCACTGGGGCATATTTAGGGTTTACACAATGACATTAGTGTTGCGGGTGTGAGAGAGAATGCGAAGACACACTTTTCACCCAGCAAATTGTCATTATTCTCAGCTAGTGTGACTTTGAACAGACTTGGCAAAACAGAGAGTACTGCTCCCAACTCCCAACAAATAACATTTGTCTCACCCGCCACCCTACCCCAGCAGCTAACACTGGAGGAGGGTGACTGGCAAGAAGAGCTCAAATAATCACAACACACAGTTTACACAAAAACAGCTACTACTACATACCATAACTACCCTCCCAACACTTACAAAAACACATAAGGTGTGTCCGAAATCGCACACTACCGTCAGTGCACTGAGATTTAGTGCGTAGTTCTGTAGTGCGCACTGCTGTGGGTCATTGCTGTTCTAAATGGAACGCTAACGTTTTGCACTTAGCGTAAATGACGGACTAACATTTGCTTGCGATTCTCCAGCCCGCCAAAATATCTGCTGGTTTTACCACAGTGTACATCAGTAAAATAATTTTATTAACATTACTTACATTTATACAAACCAGCTGCCTCCGCTTGGGCTTGTTTTTCACTATTTGCCACCATTTTTCAACTGAAAACACGTTGAAAGTCCCGCATCGTCCACTACGTGGTCAAAATGATGCCCGTTTAGTGCGCCTAGTGTGCATCGTTCTGCACTGCATTTTTTGGCCGATTTCAGTGCAGCATCCGGGTACTTTCAGTGCACGGAGTTTTAGCTTGGTTTTCAGTGTGAGCGCACTACGCACTAAAAGTGCGCAAGTGCGCGGTTTCGGACACACCGATAAACTGGGCCAATTGGCCACTCACTCGGCCCACAAAGGCCCATGGCAGCCAGTTCTACCATGCCGGCTTGTCACAATAGGCATTTTTAGACATTTTTTTAACACAAATTCAACAACATGGCTTTCCACTATATGCGAGTGCTCTTGGAACATAACCCCCATGAAAAGAGGTGGGATACTGTATACAACTTTAAACAATGCAACCTCCTAGGTCAGTGTTGCTTTGCAAAATACTATAGAGTGTCATGTTATATAAAATGTTAATTGTGTGTGTGTGTGTGTGTGTGTGTGTGTGTGTGTGTGTGTGTGTGTGTGTGTGTGTGTGTGTGTATGTGTGTGT
>JBBPDB010145539.1:0-14828 GCA_037974465.1 Brachypetersius altus
ACTTGTATTGGAGTAACATTTGACCAGCGGTATCTGTACTTTCACTTAAGTACTGAATGTGAGTACTTTGTCCACCTGCTGCTGTGGCTTTTGTACATGTCAGTGTCACTACTGGGTTGAGAGTCCACCACCCAAAAGTATGTAGCCAAGAGTAGCCCAGTGGTCAAATGCTGACATTTGATGTCTTGGATTTGGCTAAATAGTAGTGACTGAGTATTCTCTATGATGTTTTGTTTAATTTTTTCAGGGTGCAGTGGGGCATAGCTATGTGGCAGAGGTAGAGCACCACTCGTCCCAGACGGATGCAGCAAAGGGTTTTGGAGGGAAATTCGGTGTGCAGAAGGATCGTTTAGACAAAGTGAGAAAGCTGGATGGTGCTGGAACTGGACCAATAAATCTATTTATGCAATTGATGGAAAAATGATGTCTCTCATTTATTCTGTTTTTCATCTCATTCCCTTTCTTATGCGCAGTCTGCCATGAGTTATGAGTATAAGGGTCAGGTAGAGCAGCATGCCTCTCAGAAAGGTACAGAACCAGCTTTGGTTATGGAATAATTTGGTGAAAAGTCAAATGTACAGAGCTTTCCCCTCAGCCAAAATGTTGGTGATCAGCTGATACATGTCTGGAGTTTGCTTCTTTAGTGTTACTATGAGACTAACGTTACTAACTAGTAGAGTTGCAATGACGTATCAGTATTGTAACTCCTATGCAAAACTTCAGACACGAAATGTCTTACCTGATTGGATGCATTTGGGGTGAAACTGTACATTTTCTTTTTAACCAATTGTTCATTCATTTTTCCAATTATTTAATATTCTTTATACACAACGGAACATCGGTGAAAATAATGTCTACACATACAAGCCTGGGTTTTTTTAGTAACCCTTTAGTATTTTCTAATACAATTTCTAATACAATTTCTAATAATATTCATTGCTTTACTTCTATTTCCCATTCTAAGACTACGCCAAAGGCTTTGGAGGAAAGTACGGTGTGCAAAAGGAAAGGGTGGACAAGGCTGCTATGGGTTACGACTATAAAGGAGAAACTGAGAAACACCAGTCCCAGAAAGGTAAAGTATCAAAGTCCCAGAAAGGGACAGAGATACATAATTATTAATGTAAATTAAGCTAAATTTCAGATAAATATTTTAGTAGTGTCGAGAGAACGCAAGCAACCGTATATGAAAACGCGTCTTGGGACGGTGACACACCGCTGTACTCAAAGGTAGGAGGTTTGAAAGTAGCCCTGTGATGCATCTCTGGCAGATGCAGTCCAGCATTTCCCCATTATAACAGACACAAATGTGGTAAAGAATTACATTTTGAATTTTCTCTTTACACAGAATTCCTCCACTTGTGTCAGTGAGATATGAGTATTCATATAAAATTACAACTTGCTTTTTTAACTTATGAGAATTAAGGTAAAATGTATGTAACAGAAAATGGGAGTTTGCGTTTTTCTTACAAGAATACAAAATGAATTGAAATTATATTTCATACTGTTCACACTGTACTGTGGTGTGTTCACATATTTTCATTTTTTACTTCAAATGGTTGCTCTCTCTCTCTCTCTCTCTCTCTCTCTCTCTCTCTCTCTCTCTCTCTCTCTCTCGTGTCCATTGGGTGAGGAATGACAAACTAAATATCTAAACAAACTCATTCAGCTTTTCCACATATAGCAAGAGTAAGACAGAAATATTTTTCTTGTCTGATTTTTTGTAGTTCAGTGCAGTCATGTATGTTTATATAATTGTGAGGGTTCCCTTTTAACACGCAAATCTTATACTTTTTTCTTTAATCTATGCTAGATTACTCAAAGGGATTTGGAGGGAAGTATGGAGTGGAGAGAGAGAAGGTGGACAAAGCTGCCCTGGGTTACGATTATGCAGGAGAAACTGAGAAACATCAGTCACAGAAAGGTACAGCCTTAAAATGGAGGTTCTTCAAGGCAGTGTTGTATCTAGAGCTATGACTCCTAGCTCTAGTTCAATACATAAATGTGACCATCACATTGGTTTATGGTTCTTCTCTACAGTTGAGACCTTTATGTATAGGGTTCTTAAATGATGTTTTTAATTGTTCTATATACCCCCTAAAAGGATCCCACTACTGTAATTAGGCAATCTTTTTAGTACTTTTTAGTACTATGTAGAACCCTACATAGCAAAGTAATGTAGAGATCCTTTTACTCTGTCATCCAAAATAGTATATGCTTTATTAATTCCATTAGTTTACATGAATTTGAACAACATTGAATTGCGATGTTTGCTCAAGCACCATGTTGCCTTCATTTCTATGTATCTTGTTTTTCTTTTGCTTTCTTTGCCTGGGACACACACCCATGTAATAAGTTGATGCAGACTTTTCTATGATCTATGATAGATTACTCAAAGGGCTTTGGGGGCAAGTATGGTGTGGAGACAGAGAAGGTGGATAAAGCTGCCTTAGGTTACGACTATAAAGGAGAAACTGAGAAACACCAGTCACAGAAAGGTAATGTGATTCTTATCATAGAGACGAGGGATGCAACAATGCACCAGTTTCAGGAAATGATATGTATTGTGGTTTTTGCACCACAGTGTGATGTGTATTTATAAAAGTACACTTTATTAGTCACATCTACACACACATGATTGCTGCTGGACTTTTAAACACCTCAGTGTCAGTACTGGGCTGAGAATAGTCTAAAGCCCAAAACTATACAGCCAACAGTGTCCAGACATTGACCACCGTTGATAGACTGAGTGGACAGTGAGTGGACAGAATGTTAAAAATTCTGCTGTATATGATTCACTCTGTGCATCACATTCACACACATGCAGCACGCACTCATGCACGCTGACACACATACACACACACACACCTGGGTACTTTTTTCAGTTAAAACAATGGCTACTCTTTTACAATGTCATGTTAATTTTCATGTAGTAAGTCTACTTTACACTTACTTTGCAAATCTAATTTATATTTCTGGCATTTGGTAGGAGATCTTATCCAGAGCAACTCACAATTTAAGGATGTTACTAACAGTTATAGGCACCTGTAGAGATGTAGAGGAGTCTTGCCCAAAGATTATTATTGGTATAACAAGGAGTTCTTGTTCTGGGCGGAGAGTCAAACTCTAGTCTGCCAAGTGAAGAGCAACAGTGTTATCCACTACTCTGTCCCAATCATGATTCATCTGCTTGTGTACTCTTTCAGACTATGCAAAGGGTTTTGGAGGACGGTATGGTGTTCAGTCAGACCGCATGGATAAGGTAAATATGTTTAGTACAATGAGCTGGTCTTTAGGTGATGGTTTGTAAAGTATCTCTTAACTGCTTTTTGGAGTGCAATTATTTGAATTTTTCTAATCACAGAGTGCAGCATCTTTCAGTGAAATGGAGTCACCCACCTCGTCTTATGAGAAGACAATGCCACTTGAGACCTGTAAGTGTCACACACAGGTCACTTCTGTAAATACAGTTCTTTCACTGCTTACTGTTAAAACTGTTTACTGTGTGTAAAATAATCACATGTACACATTTTTACAACACATGTATGGTCCTGCAGCAAGCCCAGATTTCCAGACTATTTAATTGCATCTGCAGAAAAGCAATTCAATAACATTCAAGTGGACCGTGATATTTATAAAATTGTATTTGCAGTAGCTGTGTACTGTTAGCCCATTTTCATGGCCATGAGCAAAAATTGACAAAAGGGGGGTAAAAAAAGAGTAAGCTAGTTTTTTGCCCCAAAGCACTGTTTTTTAAATATAATGCCATAATGTCCTGCGTATTTAATGCATAATATTATTGGGTGTCATGTACATCTGTCATTTATTAATCAAAAATCGGTCCAGAAGGATCCAGAGACAAAAGAGTATGCATTAGTAGTTTCATGTGACTGTACTGTATGTATTACTGTCTCTCACCTCTTCATAGCAATCTGTTTCATGTAAATGATGCTAAATGTTCAAAAATGACCTAAATTACTTTATTCTATGTAAACTATATGCTGCTTAAAATTCTTTATGTGTGCCTGAATATCTCTTAACAAATAATGGCATACACCACTAATTATCAAACCAGACTCTATAGCAGCAGGTTTCTTGAATCTTGTATTTTGTTTGGACTGTGGTCCAACTGTTGTTTTAATGTGGTATGACAGATTTTAGCTGTTGCATTTTAAATGTACTTGTGTAACTCCTAAATTGATAGATGTGAAAACGAATGTTAATCTTATTTGTTTGTTTTTGCTAATTTATGCCTTGGGTGTATGAGCAGCAAGTGCTGGTGCTGGAAGTCTGAAAGCACGATTTGAAAACATAGCCAAAGCATCTGAGGAGGAGAACAGGAAGAAAACAGAGGAAGAGCGAGCAAGAAGACAAGCCAGAGAGAAGAGAGAGAGAGAGGAGGCACAAAATAGACAAGAGGTTCACGTCTGACACACTGAACTTTTTACTATATATACTCAATTCAGTTGATGGATTGATGGACTGTGTGCTTCTCACGTCACTTTTAGCTGTTAAAGACATTTTACATTAATACATGATATAATCTTATAACTGAAATGAATTTTTAACTTCACTTGCGGTTGTGCATAACGTATACATTTGTTTCATAGTTACTGAACGGTTACTTCTTAATGACTAAATCATTTGTCTGTATGTGATCAAATAGCTTGTTTTGTTGATTTTCTAAGAAGTTAATACATATGCATGACACAGTTACACAAATTTTAATGCACAATAACCATTTAAATTTAAATATACTAAATGAAAAACCCTTATTTTAGGCACTTTTTCAATCAGACACTTTTTTGTTAGATCTTGCAGTACTTTTGTATGGATCTCATCTACATGGAAGGATCATTAAAGGTAGCCTTAACTGCTACTCTCATAAAAAATAAATTATTCAAATCTGGAATCAAGTGCTGTAGGCAAATGAAGCAAAACAGCCAGCTCTAAAGGAAGGTAATGTCATACAGTTTGCAATAGAACGGAAAAAAAGTAAAAAAAATAAGTTAACTTAAATTCAACAAATAAATAATAATTTCTCATATTTAAGTTTCATGCAGAGGTGGAAAGAGTGCTTCACTTCTTTTCAAAATGTAATTTGGTAGATTTCAAAATATGCATAAAGTGTAGAATGGTGTGTGTTTGCATGTTACATTGCAGAGCATTAAAGAGGACGTTCAGGAGCGGAAGCTTCCCCCCATCCCAGCAGCTGAGGAACCTGGACCGGCATTTAGACCTCTGCCTGAAACACCCAGAGATTCACCAGTTCCTGTTGCTCAGGTAAAACATTTCTTCTCAGAACTCCTTAGCAACCCTACAATTTTCTCCACTTGTAGGATTAATAAGGGTTTATCTTAAATGGTTTTGAGAAAAAAAATCGAATGAATGAATGAATGAATCAATTAATTTATATTTGTGCACAAGGAAGAAACTGAGAGGAACCAAGACTCAAAACGAGGAACTCCCAAAGAGCATTTAAACTTTAATAGGGAACCATCTTCCTTTTGATCAGTACAGGGTAGCAAATTTACAGTTAAAGTTCTTATACATAAAGAAGAGCCTGCAACCCAAGCATTAAAGCGTAATCATCCAATTCAGATCATCCAATAAAAAACAGTGAGTATTGATGGGTATCTATCAAAAAGGTGGAGTAGCACAGCAGGTAGGGAACTCAGTGCAATTAAAGGCAGGCACACAACAACTAGAACTTATTAGGGTGTACAATTTCCCAAAAAATATTATTATTTATACTTTAAGTTACAATGTGAAAGTGGGTGTGGCTTCAAGAAGAAATGAGAGTGAGCTGCTGGAAGTTTTTTGGTCGTGAGGTTTATTTATTAACTGTCACAGATTGCAGAGAAATCAAGAAGTGCTGGTGTTAATAACATGCTCAAGGAATTATTGGCTGATGTTTATTGGCTGATTATATATGATATATATATATAAATGATTATTGGCTGATAAAAGGTGATGAGACTGTTTACTTAAATTCGATACTGAAAAACAGAAGAAAATCATTCTTCACTAATCAGTAGTACTCAGTACCCAACAATGTTGAGTTTCAGTGCCCATCCTTAATTGGGAGTTTGTAGGGATCAGCAATCACCAGCCCAAACACAGAACATAACAGGAGTTCAAGGGGAGGGGCTGATGCTCTGTTCACTGAAGTCTCTATGACATCCAAGTCATACAAGCTGTTCCATAACAAAGCAGGGTTTTCCTTGCCAGAACAAGTATATGTAAAATCTCCAAAACAAACAAAAAGCTTATACATAACTCTGTCTGGCTATTAGGATTTATTGTAGGATATTGAGAGACTATAACCAAGCCTCATAAAATATACATATATATATACCTTTTCACCAACCACCGTTTTTTCCATTCATCCTAAACACATTTGTGTGTGTGTGTGTGTGTATACAGGATGATCAGCCTGATTATGACGAGCCTCCATCCCTTCCCCCTCGCACTACTGATGTATTTGAGAAAGAAGAGGAAAGTGAAGACTCGGCTCCTCCTCTTCCATACAGAGAGGAGAATGAGGACGAATATGAGGACGTCGCACCAGCTAATTCCTGTGGTTAGAAACACTTATACTATATACATACCGTCACTTTTTGTCATGTCCCATTTCATCTCTACCACACGTTGAAAAATACAGTCACACCTTAAAAATACAGCAACCACCCAAGCCCTAGATAGAGAAATACAGTCACACCTTCACATACTGATTTATGTAATGAGGGATTGGTTGATGATGATTGGTAACTGTAAATACTGGGCTTGCTTGAGGAGATGTAATGGTTCAACTCATCAAATCACAGTGTTCTATTTTCATTTGTATTTATGCCAAAGTTTTGTTTTTTTAACGAGTAAATGCTTGTCCGAGGTCTTATGTTGTCCTGTTGTACAAGGATAATTTTATTTAGTATTTATCTCCCCTTACGTTATTCTTATATCTGATGTGCAGCTCTGTTTCTCTCTAGACTAGGCTGAAGGTGCTGTTTCCTGCTGTAGTCTCTGATTTGTTTTGTTTTCCTGTAGTTGCTGATAATGACTATGAGGACATCAGCAGTGGTCAGACAGCCAGGGCTATTTACGACTATCAGAGTGGTGAGTGCCACTGTATTATTTGTATTTTTGCAATAAATGCAAATCAATGAACAATTTAGCTCTTTAATATGTAGTCTGTCAAGACTGAAGCTCATTTTGTAAACACTGTTATACAGTGTCGGAAACTACATAAGCAAGTCCATTTTAGGTTACTTAAGTCGGTTTGCGGCAAGTATGGGATGATTTGGACATTAGCTTCAGTGCTGATTGGTGAGGTATATCTTGTGAGCTACATATACAGGCTCTCCGCTCAAGTGTAAAAACTGAAGCACCAAGAATGCCTTAGCTAATCTGTTTAGATTAAATAAAAGCAGTCTGTTGGTGTAGAATTTTTTACTTCCAAAAGCTGAGATGAGAACCTCAGCATTAATTAGTATTTGTATTTGATTTTGTTTGTATTCATGGAACAAAAAATGATTTGCTACTTACTGGTCCTTTGACTGTTATAATTCATTTATGTTTTCAGAAGCGGATGATGAGATTTCCTTCATGCCCGATGACATCATTGCAAATATCGAGATGGTGGATGAGGGTTGGTGGAAGGGTACCTGCCATGGGCGCACCGGCCTTTTCCCGGCATCCTTTGTGGAGCTCATGTAGCAAAGTGCTAAAGCACCATCCACTTATCAGATTATCTTCTCTCTAGCTTTGTCACTGACTGAAAGGCTGTTAGATTTATGGCTGATCAAAAATCACACATAATTTAAACATTATTTTTTATAGTTTAACAAGTACAAAAGGCAGGCCAGTCTTGGAATGCCAAACCCAATGCACCAAACTGCTGCTTTTGAATGTATTATTTACTGCCAATTCCTGCCACTTTTTATGGAACATTTTTAAATCTTTTTTTTTTTTGCTCAATCAGTTTAACATAGGCATTGTTTTTAGATTAACTTAGAATATTATGTGCAATGATACAGTACAGTGTTTATTACATTTCTTAATAAACTGAAATCAGCTTACCAGGACAATATTCTTTCAATATCACAAAAAACACCATCAAACATTCATATCTGAATTAACTGACAACAGTCTTTAATAATCCAGATGTCACTAGATTAGTACATGAATATTTCTTTCCCTCTCATTTTATTAAAGGCTTATTCACAAGTGATTAGATTAACAGTGGATTTTTTCTCACCAAATCCAATAAAATCAGATTTACCTTTGGGAACACAGAACAAAAAGAAAAAAATGAGCAGGAACTTTTTTTTTTTTTTTGGTAGAAAAACTGAATAGGCCTTTAAAAATCTTTAAAGACACAATCCAGCACTTTAACATAATCATCTGTCCCTCCTATAGCATACAGTTAATTACCACAGGCCATAATTTCATTATTTTCCCATATTTAATAAAGAACAAAAAAAAAAAAAAACGACTCAGAAGTGTCCTTTATAATTAGAAGTACCAGGTTGTTTTCCAGGTATCAGGAAAATGTCTACACTACAGATGCAGCAGATGGAGATTAGACTGAAAACCACAGAACTTTCAGCTAAATTATTCATACAGATCACTGTATGAACGTTGAGAAAACTCTAGCAATGTACTGCAGCGATATGCAGTTCATCTCTTTCACAGGATTTGTCTCAAACAGTTCATTTCAGATCATTTTGAATCACACTGGCAATATCATTCATCAGCGCAGTGTATGCAAACCAGTCCAAGAGTCTATAAACTGTACATCAGTTGCAACAAGCATAGCAGATACTCATGTGCTTTGTGAACGCTCTCTTACGATTATTGAAATGAGGCACAAAGATTTGTTGATACATTTGGGAGGTGGCCATAGCCATCACTTAAAACTGGCTGTAAGAATGCACATGTTGCTGCTGAGGTGAAGATAAAAGTCCCAACAGATCAAGTTAAATCTACCACGCCACATGCTTCTTTTTCTGCTGTTTTCCTTTGGATGCCATGCGTTTGCCTTTCAGCTTCTTGGCCTGCCTCTGGTTCATCCACACAGGGTACTGTCCGTGCTCATTAAGCATCGTCTGCTTGTTGCGCTTGTTGTCCAACTCCATCTTTCCCATGTCATCTGGAAGAACAAATAGAATGTTCAAAAAAGGGGCAAACGTCACTTTTTCAATACTAAAAAGTAATGATTCCAAACACAGATCTTCAGTGACCCTGGATACTTTTGCCTTTACCACAGCACTTCAACTGCACTCATATTGGGATTTTGGAAATCAATTGTTTTATTTGCAGACATTTGGCCAAAATAAAAATCCAAGCATACAGGAGAAACCTTCCCAAATTTTGCTATAATTTCACTATTGATTCTGAATGCAGACATAATTCAGAAATAAAGACTGTCAGTAGTTGGATGTGAAATGCACAGTTCCAACAAAGTGTTAGAATTGCTGGAACCAGATGACTGAAGAGTTTAATGCCTCTAAAATCCACCTTAGAGTGTTATTATACAAAGTGCTTAGGGGTAAGAATCAAATCCCAAAGTAAATCTGAGATACTGAAGAACTTGGAACATAAACCAGTTTTTTGATTGTTAGTTCATGTACACGTCTTTGTAATAATCTTGTGTATTTTTGGACTCACTCTCTTCTCCTGCCATTTCCACATCTTCAGCTTTGTCCTTTAATTTCTTAGCAGGTACCACCGTTGTAACTTCAGCCACATCCTTCATCGTGATCTCGCCTTTACCTTCTTGCCCTAGGATTGCTTTGAGCCGTGCCAGTTCCTTTGGTGCATTCTTCTTCCTCTTTTCTGCTCGCATCTTTCTCTTCCACTTGCTGCGTAAACTCTTGGCCATGATTCCAAAACCTGGTGTGAACAGATGTTCTAAGGAAAGGTGTGACAACATTCTATGTTAAAGCCAATACTAAGACGTTTCTTCAGAGCAGGCAGTGCTCCTTTCTGAGCAACCAGCAAATTTCCCCCAACATGTTGCATAAACATGTTTTTAATAAATGCAAAACTGTGTAAGGACATGTTTTGTGTATCCATTGTACTTTTAAAAGTAATTCTGTAATGCAGAAAAACATTGTTTAAAATACAGTGAATATACTAAACATACAGTTTTACATTTGCTATATTTTTAAGAAGTGCAATTGTGATAGACGATAACTATTTATTTCAGAATAATTCATGAGCACAATACATTCAATGCAGACTAATAATGCAGTTTATAGAAAAAAAATCGGCAAAGTAACTCTGTGAAGTAAATTGTTTCCAGCTACATCTTGATGTCTGTGTCTTTGAGTCTGACAGGCCAGCTACCTGGACCTGAGACAGGGCAAACTCTAAGACTATACTATACTGCAGGCACTATTAAAAATATATATTAACACCAATTATAAAGTCGACGCAATCAACTAGTTTATAGTGGTCACCACGATACCCTGTTCCTGAGGGGTCTATTTTCCAGCTAAGCCCCCTGATCCAGCTAATAAAGTGAACTAATCTGTGTATGTCCAGGCAGGACTGGGAATGAAGAAGTCTTTTTATTAATTAGTCGCTGTTTTTAGTTGCATTTTGTTTTTTTCACATTGCTGACAAACCTCAAAAATAAGGGGCCCAGAGGCTTCAGTATTAGACTCGACATGAAATGATCACAAATACACTACCTGGCAATAAGGCAAAACAGTCCCAAATAAAAAATTGTTTTCAGATTTACCACTATTTAATACTGTTTTCTTAGTAATTTTGTCCACAGGCACAATTTTTAATCAACACACTGAACGACTGATTAATTTCTACAGTCTGAGCTGAATGGTGAGGAGATATAATCATATATGTACTGTAATATAAACACACTGATAATCAGGATCGAATAATATTCACATGCAGGTTTAATCCAAAGCTTTAAAATGTGATGATCAATCCTCCATTGCAGATGTTGAAAGGCCTCAAGTCTAAAAAGCGAGTCGGTAGCAGCAGCATCGCAAAAACAGCTGTAAAATAAAATACAAAACTAAAATCAACTCGCAAAAGGCTGTTACCGCGCCTTAACTCAGACACCATTTGTTTTGCTGCTAAAATACATAGATTTTTCATTAGAATATTTACCTTAGTTAGCACACGTTGTCAAACAGCAAGCGCACGTGTTACTCACGTCGGAAAGTCGGTTGGTGAGTTTGCGACAGCGCTGAAATGCCGGAAAGCTGCGTTATGTGTTTTTCTCATCCAATTCCACATCGAGATCAAATCGCATATTTAAAATTTCAAATCATAACAAAAATACGCTTAAATATAGAAAAATATAGAAATATAGAAATATGAAAATGAACATGAAAAATATATATACCCACGTGGAACCAAAGCGTCTCTGTTTGGCCGTGTGATGCTGCGAGAGGTGCAGCAGGGGGCGCTGCAGACTCAACCTCACACCACCTGACCAAACACTACTGTGCCCTTGTACACAAAATAGACAAGACACACCTCTTAATTTTTTAATTCAGGTGGCCTCTTATTTCCAGAGAAGGGCAACCTTAATGCTTCAGGAGACCAAGATATTTTGGACAACTCCATGCTTCCAACCTTTTCTATTCCAACATGACTGAGCCCCTCCTCTTGGAAGGCTTTTCATAAGGTTGTCTGTGAAAATGTGTCTAATTTATTCTGTAGTAATTTGAGGTTTGTAGACACAGCTCACACAGCAATCCCTTTCGACATCAAGGGTGGTACTAAGTACTAAGTGAACACACTGCAGCTGCAGTCTGTGTAGGCCTGTTGCAGGCCTTTCAGCTCACTGAGAAATGAGGTCTGGTGACTTTACTGGTCAGTCTCTGTGTCCCAGTCTTCCATCATCTATATTTTAAACTAGTAACCTCAAGGACACTGACACCACTTGTCAGCCGATGCTCTGTTATGCATGGATATGAAACGCAAATTTATGCACAAGTGGACCAAAATGAACATGACCTCTCTAAAAGCAACCTTTCGTATTTTGTATTTAGTTTTATTTATTATTATTTATTCTTCTGTTTATTTATTTTTATTTCTATCCTTTATTTCAATATATTTGTGTTTATTTTTATCATGTAAGGTGTATTTTGAGACCTTTAAAAACTATGTTTTCTTTTTATCAAGTATGTTTTAATTTGGCTATAACTCTAGTAGTAAAAATCCAGCAAAGGAGGTCAGAAATACCCTGATATGCCATGTATTGACATGTCAGGTAAAGAGAGATACAATAATCAATATTTGAAGAAATAAAATAATGAACTACTCACAGCTAGAAAACACAGAAAACACAGTAAAACACAGCTAGAAAACACAAAAAACACTTCAGTTATAGATTATCTTTTTTAATAGTGGCCACAAATAATTAAGTCAAAATGTCCAAACGCAATAACTTCTCAGCATGTAACTGGATGCAGTTCTTAGACATTCGTCATTTAATATCTCTGTGACAGTCAAAATAGAAATAGCTGTTTTCACCAAGTTTCAGCAGGAGATGCAGCTGTATATCATCAATAACCCAAGGTGAGGTCTATAGAATGCAAAAAAAAGATCAAATATAGAACCCGAGAGGGAGCCCTGAGGTACAGCACAATTAATAGCCATCATAGAAGAACAAATGTTGCCAAGCCTAACAGAGAATGCCCTATTTTCAAGGTACAAGACAAACCACTTCAGGCCAGTTCCACAGATGCCAACGTAAGAATGAGCTAATCGTCTAAAAGAATATTCTGATAAATGTTATCATACACGGCACTGAGGTCCAGCAGAATTAAAACCAGTATCTAATGTTAACAGCAGAGTTGGATCAATTCGTGAATTTAACTGAAAATGAAATGTAAATTCCAGTTCACTTCCTGGATTTGGAGTTGCATGCAGATGATAGGAAATGGAATTGGAATTGATTTGGAATGTCAGGAAACAGAACTGAATTCAAATACGTTTCCCTAAATACCACTTGAGATACTAAATAAAATAAATCAACTAGATTTATTTAATAGTTTATAATACATTACACACTGTAAATCACATAAACAGCAAACAAAGAACTGTATGTTTTTCATGATAATTTCACAAATCACAGTTATATTTAGAGGTAAAAGATTAAATATAATTATTTTTGCATGTGTCACACTGCGTGTCCCTAACAAGATGTTCTTAAACTACTCTAAATTCCCAAATTCCATGGATAGTAATAAATGTAATAAATGTATAAGTATAATGTAAGTTTGGAAATTTTCCTGTTAGTTTGAGTGAAAAGAATTTGATCATATTTGGATAGCTTTTTGTGTATGATCTTGGACTGTTTTGAGAATCTGATTTGTGTATGAACCCTGTACTGCAGTATTAACACATCGATTTGGATGGCTGACAATGGCTGAGACATCTGGAAAGTCTATAATAGATCATTGTGCTGAAAAGATTCGTACAACTTTAGGTAACCATAAAGCAATCTGCAATTATTGTGATAAACCTGTTCAGCCCCACACCCAGCTCCATAACCAGGTGAAAATAAAGACGGCATTTCTAATGTTACCTTCACTTTTTTGGTCAAGCCCCTGTTCCGTTTACAGTTAATGCAATGAAGCTAATCAAAGAACTTTGTGAATCTTGGAAACCACTCGAGGAAGCAACTGATAACTTGATATACAGTGAAATGGAATTTGATCCAAAGTCAAGAAATTCACTTTTTCCCATTTTAAAACACCAATGTTGTAAACAGTGGCTTAAAAAGTGCAGATACACAGACTCTGGCAAGGACATGTTTTTATCAACATTGTTCATTGTTGCAAAGTGCAATTAATTTTTCTTCTGCACTGAAACATCCACAACGTCAGGCTGATAAAGTTATAACTGCAAGTTATGGTATTCTATGCGTTCAGAATTTTAAACACCATCTATGGGTGAGTTCTTTTTGCGGAACAGGTACTTTAAAAAGACGTACATATGAACAACACTTCCACAAAGGAATCATACAGATACAATTTTATCCTTAGATAATAAATGTGGACGTTTGGTTCTTTATCAATGTAGAGTAAAAATGCTTTTGTTTATGTTGTTGCAAGCACAAAATTGTGCATGGAACAAGAAGATTTAATACAATCAATATCACTTAATATGTCTGGCACTTGTACTACTCTTTCTTTACCTTGTCAGACATCAATGCTCAGTATAAAATTGAACATTTTCAGTTTCCATTATTTGGTTAAGTTAAATAACTGATTGTGGTCACAATATTTGGAGTCACATGACCATTGGAGTCAATCACAATTGTTTATTTTTTCTAGAGGAATCCTGAGATTCTTAGTGACACAGCTACACTCAACAACAAAAGCTCAATTCAGTCTGGACAGAATGACTTAAAAATCAATTGGAGCTTACAGATAGCATTGCAGTAGACCACGCTGTTAATGGGATGCGTCCTTTGTCAACGATTGAAGACAATGACTTTTGCAAGGTTCTCCATTTGGCTGAATCTCATTTTACTATGCCAAGTCACAAGCACCTGAGTCAAAAGCTTATTCCACAACGTGCAAATTACGTTAAGATGTACTAACGTACTGCTTACTTATTTTTGATCAACTGTATTTCATACATTGCTTGGTATTTGTAAAGCATCAAATGTACGTGTCTACATGCAAATAAATGCTCAGAAACAGCAATAAATGGAATTCATAAGTGGAATTTTCCTGAATTTAATTCCAATTCAGTTCAAGCTAGGGCTGGACAATAATTCAATATCAATATATATCGCGATAGAATTTTTTTCAATAACGGTGATATGATTTTTAAAC
>JBBPDB010145547.1:0-14828 GCA_037974465.1 Brachypetersius altus
GTGTGTGTGTGTGTGTGGGTGTGTGTGTGTGTGTGTGTGTGTGTGTGTGTGTGTGTGTGTGTGTGTGTGTGTGAGTGTGAAATAGAGAGAGAGAGAGTGTTTGACTAGGGAACATCGAAACTTGCAATAGCAGGTCACAGAGACCCAACATCCAACAAAGAGAAACACCTGCAATAGTGAGAGAGAGAGAGAGAGAGAGAGAGACAGAGAGAGAGAGACAGAGAGATAGAGACAGAGAGAGAGAGACAGAGAGATAGAGACAGAGACAGAGACAAAGAGGGAGAGACAGAGAGAGAGATTTAGTTATCTAGAAGACCAAGTATTGTTCATTAAATACAATAATAAGTATCATTACAGTTACAGATCCAGGGTCCACTTCACACCAGGCAAAAGATTGTAGATCTAGACACTGAACTCTGTTTTTTAAAAGGAAATGAATGAACAGGCCATTTGTGTGAGAGAGCTGCTGCTGCCTGGATCAAATGGTGAAGAGGACGAGATAAAAATAAAGAGCAGCATTTCCAAAGGTCTGCCCGGGCGCCGGCACGCTCGCCGGTAAATGCCAGCGGCCTCGTGTGTGTTGTCGAGTGTGTTTTCACAAGAGAGTTAAGACTGTGGTTATCAGCATCTGTCCGAGTTACAGCAGCATTTTCCCCACAACACAAACCCTCTACCTCTGACACCCGCCAACACCCACCAACACGGTCTTGGCAATTTAATCCTCCAACCAGAGGCCCAATACACCCTCCCCCCACCCCCAGTCACGGCAGCGCTGGGCTCTCACCTGCCCGCTCAGGACTTCAGCAAGAGAGGTTTCCCTGAAGGGCTTCATTTGAGTTTATTTACATCTGAGAAGCTCTTTAAAGTCTTTTCTGGTTTTACTTACTGGATCTGAACAAATACTGAAGCATCCTTTACTTCGATCCTTAACTTAGAGCTCAATCTGTGCAATAAGAGACACAGCGGTGGTGCTGCGTAGAACGTTCATAGACAAACCAGGATCTGAGACTAGAAACATTTTTCTGAACAAAGGAACCACTTCTGCACTGAAATGGTGATTCTCTGAAAGTCATAATTCTTTATAACGGGTCTGATGTTCAGTAACTCCTGTACGATAACGCTTGACCCGCACGAAAAGCAAGAGATTACTGTACAGTAATCCCACAGTTTTACGCGGATCAGGAGTCGCGGATTCAGTCACATGCAGATTTTTTTAAAGAACCAAACTCATCGGTTTACGTGGAAATCCCCACAATAATGTGGAAACTGCACATATCCTCCACCTTTTTTTGAGAACCGAACTGTATTACCTCCACCAGCCCAGCAGTGGCAGTAATACACTAAAAAGTTGTCAACCGCCATAAAAAAAGAAGTAGAAGCTGCTGCAGCAGTCCTCGCAGACTGCTGCAGTCCTCGTATTTTACTGTTTTAACCCCCCAATTGTCAACAGTTATCTCAGTTTATTTAGTATTAGTAAGCTATGCCCTGTGCAAACATGTGGGTAGAGAGAGTTATTTCAATTTTTCTTTTGTATATGAGTGGTTGCACACTGTCAATGCTAACCGCTAATGCTAATGGTTGTTTTTTAAGCAATAAAGTTTTCTGACTCTGATTATTTATTTAGCTTTGCATTAAACTGAGTTTAAAATTAAATTAAATTGTTCTGGGAGCAGAATTGGGGGCAGATTTAAGGTTTACACTATAAAAATAGGCATTTTAGGCATTTTTTTAACCAAAACACAACAATGCCTTTTTTAATATACACAGGTGCTCTTGGAACGTAACCCCCGCAAAAAACGAGTGATTACTGTATATCGAATTTTCATATGAAACATTTTTGTATCACAAGCGCTGTGATTTTAATTATTCAGGGAAATCTGTCAATCAGAACTGTACCGAAACATCTGAGCTGAATAAAATCTAAACAGTAAATGTAGGCTCTGTTCCACAGGCCTAGCCAGTGAGAGAATATGTTTTATTATTGTGCATTACAAATGCGTCCCAGTATGTTTTCTGAAGACACTGTGGGTCTCATCTGTACTTAAAGAAGATTGTCTGACTGCAGGTTTCATTACAAAGAGGGAATGATTAGTTATCACCACACAAATTAAGGCATTGACAGACACACACACACACACACACACACACACACTTCTCCCTCAGACACCTCTCACTCTCACGGGGAGAAATAGATCCTGATCAACAGTCATTCATCTCCATTATTCACTGCTAGCAACAGTCTTAAGATCAAAGTCAGCTGAAATAAAGCAGAGAGACAGAATGTGAGGGTGATCTGGGATCAGTAACTACTCCCTACTAATGGTAAACACTATATTGAAGCTATTCCCGTGTGGTGATCCAGTCGATGTCAAACTACCTGCTGTCAATTCAAGTGAAATTTCACCTAAATTTTTACTAATTTCATGTTTAAAATGTAAACATATGAGAAACATACAGAGTCAGAATAGTTTACAGTCATAGTGACACAAAGCAAATGCATTATAATATAACAAATAATGATTTTTTTTTACAAATCACAGCTCAAACTAAATGATTATTTGTTTATACAGTAATCCCCCAGTTTTACACGGAACGCGGATTTTTCTGAGAGCTGAACTGTATTACCCCCACCAGTCCAGCGGTGGCAGTAATACACTGAAAAGTTATCAACCACCACGAAAAGAAGAAGAAGAAGCTGCTGCAGCATGTAGCATGACTGCTCCGTGTCTTGTCCCTGTATTTTAGTGTTTTAACCCCTCCACCAACTTTCTACAGTTATCTCAGTTTATTTAATATTAATAAGCTGTGCCCTGTCTAAACATGTGGGTAAAGAGTTATTTCAACCTTTCGTTTGTGTACGAGTGTTTACACACTGCTAATGCTAACCACTAATGCTAATGGCTTTTTAAGCAATAAAGTTTTCTGATTCTGATTATTTATTTACCTTTACATTTTCTTTAAGGGTAATACATTAAACCGAGTTTAAAATGAAATTAAAGCATTTTTGGAGCAGATTTGGGGCAGATTTAGTTTAAAATAGTTTAAACAGGCTTTTTTTCTTTTTTTACCAAAACACAACAACATGGTTTTTCACGATACGCAGGTGCTCTTGGAACATAACCCCCACGAAAAGCGAGGAATTACATTTTTGCGCCATGATTTTAATTATTTCCTACATTACTAAGTGGCAAAAGTACACAAACCAACATGTTGGTCATCTTCTATTTACAGAAAGTTTATTTTAATTGCAATATTAGTCAGAAAAATTTTGCAGCCATGATCATCGCCCTCGTTTCTGTTATTTCCACTCTAAAGAAATCCTAATCCAAGCCTAAAGTTCCATGTACCTGCATCTTTACATGCCTAGCCTGTCCCTGGCAGAGATTCTACTGCTCTAAAGATTCTGCTGTGAGAAGCTCTTACTTCTCTCTTGAAATTCTTGTTCTCGTTTTCTGTTCTGCTGTTATTCCACCTTACAGAAACAAGCCTGAGGTCTAGTATGCCACCACTATGCTTTTTAATTTTAGCTACTTCTTCCCCACTCTCTCCTTCTTTCTGCTTCTCCACGACAGCCATCATGGCCTTTCTGGGCCATCACAGAGCTTTTAAAGGGCTTCAGGGCAAACTGTGATCACTATTATTTAAGCTTAGTAATCACAGACCCTGCTGATGGTCCGTTTAACTTAAACCTGTAAGACACACGCATGTCCTTTTTCACCAGAGTGGAACTCATCGAGGAACGTTCTGAGTAATCTCATATTTAGATCACCAGGATGGTCCTGAACATCATTTTACAGACATTAAATACTCTTTATTCTTTCCGACCAGTGCAATAATATTGCATTTCATTACTTTGAGGTTGTTACTGTGGTTAAAAACATCCAGCAGAGACCAACAGAGTATTAACAGTCAGGATGAATCCCTTCGACTCAGGTGCTGTGTTGTTATGACAGAACCATTTTTTTTTAAAAATCAACTTTTTTATTTTGGTTAATACAGCAGTGAGGGTGAAAAACAGGTCAAGTTTAACTTGCTCAGGCTAATTTCAGTCATGATCAAGTTGAGCTCAGTCAAAGTTAGTTTGACCTCATTTATAGTTGATTTAAGCTTAAAGTTGCTGCACGTTTCCCTTAAATGCTCAGTTGAAAACATGAAAAAAACAAATATCTAGAAGAACTATCCATTATAATATAAAAGTGACTGACCAGCAGGAGCTGTAAGACTAAAAGGTAAAAATAATAACCAAACATGCACTGTTGTGTTGCATTGTGCTTTTCAAGGGGGTTACGTTCCAAGAGCAAAAAAAGCCTATAAATGCCTAGATATAGTGTAAACCCTAAATCTACCCCCAAAACTGCTCCCAGAACACTTTAATTTCCTTTTAAACTCAGTTTAACGCATTATGTGGAGTTTGAAGTGTCTGAGTGCTTGCACTGTGGAGAAATCGCACTTGGAGTGCGGGGCTCAACCCTGGTGTGGAATTTGAAAAAAATGCTTCCTCTTGTGTGAAAACATCCAGAAAAAATATTTATTGCCACAAAAAGCAGTTTTCCGCATAACGCCTCTCCAGGAGTTAGTGGCGCAGTGGCCTGGCCCGGACATCGGACTGCTGCATGATGGTTGGAGAAACTGTAAAAGGGGCTGGAACTCCTTTTGATTGACAGCGTTTTGCCACTGGAGCATTTCAAGTCCAGGCCGTTTATGTGCACACATGCTGTCTGGCAGGGTCAGAATACAACATGCAATTAATGATGGTGTTCGCATTCAGGTAGTAAAACACACTGAAACAGTGAAAAAAGGGCCGTCATTTCACTTCCACTCAGGCGGTAAGGGGTGAGAATCTGCTAACAGGGGGAATACTGGAGAATTCACTGAAAGTGTACACACACCTGACTTCACACTTCCAGTCATCTTCGCTGTGTTCTGACATTCTCATTCCATTCAGAATGATTTGATTTCTGCTATTGTAGACACTGTTGTTTATGAAATTAAAGGTCAAGTTCAAACTGCTCCTTTTCTTGCATGGCAAGTAGACGAGAGAACTGACATTTCACATTTCGAGCGCCTGATCTGACGATACTGCAGGTCAGATCCAGGAGCAGTTTGTTTCAGGGGGGGCAGGATCCCCAGCCTGCCTTCAATGATTTAAATAAAAACATGCAGGGCTACAATTACAAAGTAAAACCTGTGGCTGAAACCTACAATGTTGCTGCCGTCATGGCTTCCTCTCTTTAGGGACTTCAGGCTATAGTTAAAGCAATAGCCCCACTGCACCTGAACCTGGTGCTTTCTCGGGGGAAAATGCTTCTCTGACTTGTTTTCTGCATCTCTCTCTGGGTTTGCCACATTTCTATTCAAACTCTACTAACAGGATGTCTTTTCTCGAATTTGCGGGGTGTTCAAGGTTGCCCAGAAATACTGTAGAATCTCATGAACAGTGGGCATTATCAAGAACAACCCTGAGGGGATCCTACAGACTTTAGGAAAGATTCCCAAAGATGAGACCACCGTAGATGAGAATGCGAAACCATGGTCTTTGAGGGGTAAGTACGTTCTTTACTTCAAACAATACATTGAGAGTCACCTTGCTTTTGTAAAGAGGTCAGAAGAGGCTTTCCAATTTCTTATTTAACAAAAATAGCAATTCTCACATCAGAGCCTCAAAACAGTTGGTGTCCATCGTCAGGAACATTACAGAAATCTGCACACGGCCGTCGTAAACAATCTCACAGAGCAGATTTCTCAGTGTTTGGAAAATTTGGAAAGTGTGTGCTTCCTAGAACTAATTCATTCAGGGAACTCTGATGAAATCTGTGGATGTCCTGAGGGCGGAATTCCAAAACGTCATGATAAATTCTGCCATTTCTTTGATTGTCTAGGTTGGTGGAAGCCTAGTGTGTAGTGGTCTAGCCTCTAGACCAAGAGGTCATGGGTTCGAATCCTACCTTCAGCACCACCACTGGGTTCCTAAGCAAGACCCTTAACCCCAAGTTGCCCCAGGGAGACTGCCCCTTGTAGGTAGGGAATGGTCAGTTGCTCTGGATAAAAGTGTCTGATAATTGATTCATGGAGACTACGACCCCTTGCAGGGGTAGGCTGTGTGACTTCTTGGTGATTTTTAAAAGACGTGGGGTTGAAAGGTGCAGATATGCATGCTGCTGTCTTTAGAGCAGAGAGGAGCTTCTGCTTAAAACATGTTAAATCATACAGAAACAACACAATGAGCCAAAACCGTATAAGCAACCCCACCCTGCTGGCCTTTGAGAGGAAACTGTTCTTTGGAGAAGACGTCTATAACAGGGTATAACAGGGTCACCATTTTCTTCAAAAAGAAAGAATTTACACATAACTAACATGACGCAATTCTGGACTGATTGTATGACGTGCTTCCGCTGTTTAAAAGATCTCCGGCCACCACTGGAATCAAATACTGATCAAGCTCCCAGTCGTTTACTTGTTTAAAATCGGTGACGTTTCTGCTTGGTTCAACTACATTGTTTACATTTAAAACAAACAGCAGACAGAAAACTGAACAGGAGCAGATTTTAATAGCTCTTTTTTTAACAGCTCTTCCAGTTTTATTCACTGATCCTCCTTTTCTGGATTGTTGATATTAAGTTTATCATTCACCAGGCTGAGCAGGACAGGGCTGTTCTGCTAAAGCCTCTGAGCAGCAGGTAAAGCAACTGACCTTAAAATCTACATGCATTATTAATGCAGTCAAGAAAGGTACGAAAAAGCTGGCAATGCTAACCAAGACTAACAACTCAGTCAAGAGACAGAGAGAGAGAAAGAGAACGAGAGAGAGAGAGAGACAGAGACAGAGATAGAGAGACAGATAGAGAGAGAGAGAGAGAGAGAGAGAGAGAGAGAGAGAGAGAGAGGCAGTGATTATGCATGATTGACTGAAATGCGAAAGTGCTAAATTGCAAAGCAAACTCCTTTAGAGGAAAGAAAGTTCACCAAGTTCGACTTTGCACTTTAAGAGACAGAAATGCATTATCTGTCATCAAAAGGAGCATCAAAAATGATGAGAGTGGCCCAAAATGAGTTCTGTTCCAAAGCGCTATTACAGTGTTTGATGGGTTAGGTAGGCCCGGAGATGTCTCGCGACTTCAGAGTTCTTTGCTGTATAAGGACTGATTGATTGGCATTGATTCTGGCGCACACAGGCCAGGCACCTCGCACAGCGTCACCCGACCGGAGGAGAAATGCTTGCACCTTCTCCAGCCCTTGCTAAGAGCGGGTCCTGAGTCATCACACACACTCAGCAACAGCAACTAATATCGTCCTGCAGCACTGGCAGGATGCCAAACGGCACATGACACTCGCCCCGACGCTCTGCTCACCCCTCCTCACCGCGGCATTCTCCTCGCCCCGACGCTCTCCTCACCACGACGCTCTCCTCGGCATGAGGCTCTCCTCACCACGATGCTCTTCTCACGGTCACGCTCTCCTCGCCCCAACGCTCTCCTCACCGTGGCATTCTCCTCGCCCTGACGCTCTCCTCACCATGATGCTCTCCTCAGTCACGCTCTCCTCGCCCTGACGCTCTCCTCACCACGACGTTCTCCTCGCCCCCACGCTCTCCTCACCACCATGCTCTCCCCACGGTCACGCTCTCCTTGCCCCAATGCTCTCCTCACTGCGACACTCTCCTAGCCCCGACGCTCTCCTCACCACGATGCTCTCCTCACGGTCACACTCTCCTCGTCCTAATGCTCTCCTCACAGCGGCATTCTCCTCGCCCCGACGGTATCCTCACCGTGACACTCTCCTCGCCCCGACGCTCTCCTCACCTCAACACTTTCCTCACGTCAACGCTCTCCATACCGCAACACTCCCCGCGCTCCGACGTTCTCCTCACCTCGATGCTTTCCTTACCGCAACACTCTCCTCACCGCCACGCTCTCCTCGCCCCAACGCTGTCCTCACCCCGACTCTCTCATCACCACCATGCTCTCCTCGCCCCAACGCTCTCCTTACCGTGGCGCTCTCCTTGCCCCAACGCTCTCATCACCGCCACGCTCTCCTCGCCCCAACACTCTCCTCGTCCCGAACTTCTCCTCACCATCATGCTCTCCCCACCCTGACGCTCTCCCCGCCCCAACACTCTCATCACCGCGACACTCTCCTTGTCCCGACACTCTCCTTGCCCTGACACTCTCCTCACTGAGCCGCTCTCTTCACAGTCATGCTCTCCTCGCCCCGACGCTCTCCTCCCCTTGACGCTCTCCTCAGGCTCTCATCACCGCCATGCTATCACCACCGCCACGCTCTCCTCACCGCAATTCTCTCATTGGTTCAACGCTCTCCTTATCGCAACATTCTCCTCGTCCCGACGCTCTCCTAACCACCACGCTCTTCTCACCGCAAAGCTCTCCGTGCCCCGACGTTCTCATCAACACCACGATGCTCTCCTCACCCCGACGCTCTCCTGTTCTATTATAAGATATCAGATAAATAAATGTGGTGACACAATGTGAAAAAAGAATTGTGATTTAGTTTTTCTGTCACATTGCCCAGCCCGACTGGAACTGTGAATCAAACGGCGATGAGCGACTTGTCCGTTATCTCTGCACCATAACTCTGCCCAGAGTCAAATCATCCGATACGGCTGCAAACAAAACTTCTTAATTTAATCACATTTTTAATTTGAAAGATAACAACATGGCCTCAAAGAGAAGATTAACATAATTAAACAATTTTGCTCTGATTTAAATTTAGGTTTCTTCAGTCAAACTTTAACCTTCTATAAACAGAGTTTATAAAAGTAACACACTGGTTTCATCACATGCTTTATCACTCTATCACTTTTTATTATTCTCTTTATCAGATTTTATCACTCTCTTTATCAGACTTTATTACTCTCTTCATCAAAGTATCACTCGTTATTAGACTATCACTTTCTATCATACTTTATCACTCTTTATCAGACTTTATCTCTATCAGTTTATCACTCTGTCACTCTTTATCAGACATTATCACTCCTTATCACACTGTATCACTCTCTATCAGTCTTTATCACTCTCTATCATACTTTATCACTCTCTATCAGATGTTATTACTCTATCAGACTTCATCACTCTCTATCAGACTTTATCACTCTCTATCAGACTTTAGCACTCTCTATCAGACTTTAGCACTCTCTATCAGACTTTATCACACTCACACAGAGGTATGGAAGGTTTTGTGGGGAGGGGACACTCATCCTAAACTGACTCAGACTCGCTCTACGATGGATGAAGACTTGACTTAAACTAACCTCAACCTGACTCAGGCTGTGTGTGTGTGTGTGTGTGTGTGTGTTGAATGACTGTTTTCCTTATTACACACAAACACACTCAGACAAGGTTGAATGCGTCTTTCTGTTCTGTTTCTACAGTAAAATTTCAAACATCTGAAGGTAAAAGTTGTGAACGGCTGCTCTCGCTCATGGCACCGGCGTCTTCTCAACCCTCTGAGCCCTTAAACTGCAGGACGGTTTCTTTCTTTCACGCAGTATAAATAGTACGCTGTTACCTTTTGTATTATTTGTGTTAAACATGGCTCCACGCAAGTAGGCCAGTGCTCCATATTTCTTTTCTTTCAGTGGTTCCCTTTTATCAGTGCTCTTTCATCTCTCCCGCAGAGTTCAGGGGCCCCGGGCCGTGGCCCCGCTCTGGAGGAGGAACACAATTAAAGCACCAGTGGAGGCTGCAGGGAAGCCATTTGGAGACAGACACACTCCTGTCCTCGGGCTCAAACGCACTCGGGATGGAGCAGAGTCTCCTCTTATATTTGTGTGTGTGTCTCTGTGTGTGTGTGGGGCGGGGGGGGGGGACTATTAGACCCTTCCTCCATTGTCCTCTTCTCTGCTAACCTCTATGAAGACCAACGATTACGGAGTCAATACCCGCTATGGGTCATTACTTAACTAGCCCACACACACACACACACACACACCAACATACACGTGTGCACACACACACACACACACACACACACACCCTGAGACATAAAAAGACATTCAAATTCAAAGTGTAACATAAACACACACTTCAGCACAAACCTTTATTCATACAAACTACAATATACACTCACACACACACACACACACACACACTCATACACACACATACACTCACACACACTCCATTTACGCTACCAGGAACGTTACCCAAGGCCTTTTAAATACTTACAGCCTGATCTGACGAACACACAGAGAGGCAGAAGCAACAAACACAAGCTTTTCTTTCAGCACCAAGAACAGCAGCAGCGCTGGATTCTGTGTGTGTTCCAGTGTAAGACAGCTGGCTCCACACCGCTGCTGCTTTATCCTGTGTATTTTCTGTGTGTGTGTTGTTCATGTGCAGGGATTGATGGCTCCCCTGCCGCCGTATCAACCGAGACATCAGCCGAGAGAGACGTTCTCCTGTGACTCTCAGACCTGCTGTTCTACCTGAAAAGCACCTAGGGCTGGGTAGGACTAACACACTGACGTTTAGATACCAGGACACTCAGATCCAACAAAAGATACACATACAAACTCTAAACTCTTGATACTCCAAATGACCATTTCTGCACACACTTTCACAATCATCACTCCCGTGGTTGGTTGTGTAAAACTAGTGAAGAAAAATTAAAAATTTAGAAATGGAAGGGAAGAGAGCGTCTGTTGGGGGGGACTTCTGACCCAGAGTCTTTAAGTACAGCAGGTATATGGACCGTGTACTAGAAAGTACTAATTTTATACTTCTTCTGACAAAATTGGAACATTTAAGTTTATAAAAGTATACGTTAAGTAAACGTTATATGGTCATTTTAAGTTCACAAAAGTATACTTATATAATTTCATTATACTTAGTAGTTTAAGTCAAGTATATTTCACTATACTGTATATAAAATATAGTATATAAAAAGTTAACTTAAAAAGTTAAGTATCCTGCCTCAGTTTTAGTATAAAATAAAGAAACTCATAGTACATTTGAATGAACTGCTTTTTGCTAAAGGCTTATACACAAAGAGAATTTACTGTTTACTGAAACCCACATATCAAATTAAAAATCATATACAAAACTTAAACAATTGTGGCCTCTAGCAGCTGCTGGGAGGGACATCGTCTTATTTTTCTCCACCTGGAAAGGTGAGGATGGGGTGGTGGACAGCCAAAGAGAACTAGCAACAATAAAAACAGCAAAAAATGACATTTAAACTCTCAAACTAATGCAGTTTGTGTCTTTTAAGCTAAATAAAAACACATTTATCATGCTGAGTAGCCACGATTGTTTTCATATTGGCTATCTGAGTTGGCTAGCAGCTTGCTGGCTAACTTACGGCCTAAAATGAGCACTCACAGGCTATTTTATAAACACTGATATAAGTCTTTCATTTCCTAACTTAAAGGATGATTATGAGCAGATTTTAACTCTATCCAGTCATTTGGCTCCAGTCACAAATCTCCTGAAGTCTCTTTAGCACATGTCTGTGCTGAACAGTCAATCTCAACAGTCAATCTGCAGATCATCAGGTACTACTGCACCCTGTAGGCCAGGACCTGGCGGCCTTTAGAACTCACAAAGAACTCCTCAGAGTGCCACATGGGCTGGCCTTGGCACTGACTGCCTTTAAAAAAAGTGATGTCTCCAGCTCTGCAGGGCTGATTCTGGGTCAGGCTCTCACAGCACTAGATATTCCACCAGTGAGGAAATCTGGAACCGACAGACATGGGCAAACTCATTTAGGCTAAAGATGTTTGTCTCAGTGACTGAACCCCTACACGCATGCCTGAAGGAGGATGCAGAGTTCTCCTAGTCTGATGTTCCTCACCATAGCTTTGCTAAGATTACTGGTGGACAGTAAAGCTGTAGCCCTTTATGACCCTGATCTCCTCACAGCCGTCTCCACCGATACTTCGTTCACAGGTTGGATGCCATCTTCTCACAGAAGCACTTACGTCATCTGCTGTTGCTAAGAGTGATGACCAGGACCTCTGCTGAGTTTCTTCAAAGCTAGATTTCTGACAAAAAAGCGAAAGAAATTCTAAACATACCAGTTTATCATGTTCTCAGAAGCTACATCCAGTCTGCCAGTCTAAGCCATGGAAAATCACAGAGGAAGAGCTTCGTCCCGTCTTCCCCATTCAGCTACCGGAGTGTCTTTATTCTAACAGGAAACTGCAGAGTGGAAGACTCTTATACTGGCCAGTGGGGAAAGTAGAGGGGTTTCTTACCAGCAAACAGAAATGAAACTGGATTGTTCTTCAGAGTCCATATGAAAGTTAGTTGCTTATTATATGCATTACTTTGCTTGGAAGTGTTACTTGTTAGTTGTTCTGTTACTGAGTACAGCAAAGCCATTATTGTAAGGGTTAGGATTAGGGCCAAGGTTAGATTTGGGTTTTTAGGGTGATGTTAAGGTTGGGGTTTAATATTTAGTTAAAAGTAGATTAAACTGAAGATAAGCACCTGCAGTGGACCAACCGAACGCAGTGTTATTATCATCAGTCGTTTAGATACAGTTCGGTTGCAGGGGAAGTAATGTTTAGTGCAGTATCAAACAGTAACCATGAACTTCATGACGTCTCTTCCACCACCAACTACAGAAGCACTCTGAGGAGTCAGCCTGGCTGTGGATAAAAATCACTGAAGCAAATAAATACTGGAATGAGATTCACCAAGCCATGAGTAGTTTTGCTCAAGAAGCTCCGCCAAAGTCGCAAATATCACAAATATCACTCAGTCTTTCTTTGGTACACACGCTGTTGGTGTAATGGGCAGGTGTCCCAATACTTTTGTCTTTCACCGGCACTGGATTTTGATCCCAGAAGAAGGCATAAATTAGTTTGATAGCTCATGCAACCATTTTGGTAAAGTTACATCTAGAAAACTCATATTCCAAATACAATAGTATAAAACAAGACTTAGTCGATGCCCCAGAACAGTTTCAGAAAAAATTAAATAATAATATATTTTTATTTATATAGCACATTCCTCAAATAGTTGCAGAACAAACAACATTTAACAGACAGTCATAGACAAAACAAACATTACAACAACACAGCAGCAGGAAAGAATCAGGAGAACAGAGCACTGAGGGACAGATACGCCTTTAACTGGATTTGGAAAAAACGCAAGAGAGGAAGAGAAGCATGGCAAGTGTTCTGAGGGTACTCCAACGTTTGGGAGCCACAACGCTAAAGACACCAGAAAGATAAACATTCATGTTTATCACAATGTCTGGAAATAGCATCAGAACTGTTTTGCCTGTATTACTGTTTGGCCACATGTTCTCTGGTATCTAATAACATTAATACAAATACAATAGGGGGGGTACGATTCACTGATTTGCCTCAGGGCACCAAAACAAAACTTCACTATGAAATCGATTTAGGATAAACCCAGAATGCATCTTTTTGCGCAAATTCTGACATAATTATCAGTAGAGCACTGAGTGTCTTTATTAATTAGACATGTGTTTAATATTTTTTGACTAATTATATTAAGAACTCATCTGAAGTTGAAGCATGAGAGCAGAGATTTGTATTGCCTCACAGACATGTAGTGACTCACAGACATGTAGTGACTCACAGACATGTAGTGACTCACAGATCTGTAGTGATTCAGATTTGTAGTGACTCAGATTTGTATTGACTCACAGACATGTATTGACTCACAGGTTTGCAGTGACTCTGCCCCAGTGAAGGAGATGCACATCTCTAAAATACACACTCACCTTCATGGCCTCTGCTTTTTTACGAAACATCTCCTCCATGTTTTCTGCCAGTCTCTTCACCAGTTTGAGTCCGTCAATTTCCTCCACTCTGACTGAACGCTCAAACTCTTTATATTTCTGGATGAGACAGAAAGAAGGAAAGGCAGAAGCTCAGCAACTTTAATACACATTTTATGGAGAAATGGACAATATGCGACCTTTGATGATTCCAGTGACAGTGAACACCGCTGTTGATGCTAAACATTTTAGCAATGGCTCTTCTATACCTCATGTACAAAAGTATTGGTACACACGCTGTTGGTGTAATGGGCAGGCGTCCCAATACTTTTGTCCATATAGTGTATGTGAATACACAGCCTGAGTGCTGAAGCCTGATGCTTAAATTAAGGATGCACTGACAGTACCAGTATAAATAGAACAGAACTGATAACCTGATAACCTCCCTGAGGCTCACTGGCCTGAAAACCTCACTCCCAGAAAACCTCATCAATAACATCGGCTTATCAATTACCTCTTACAGAGCTGAAGTGAAACTAAATTCGGCAAAACCATGGCTGGGAAACGATGCACTAGAACATTTTCAGTCCTTTGATTTGTTAAAAAATAAACATATATATATTTATATATATATACCTGCCAGACATTACATTACAAAATAAACATCATAAACTGTAGATCCTGGCACGCCTGATCATGTGCCTGATCCTACAATGTTTGGAACTGTTTTTTAACCAATATAAACAGTGAAGTAGCTGAGGTAGATTTCACCTGCGGCACTTAATAGAATATTTCTTTCACACGTTGATTTGTTTGTCACTGTAGAAGTTTGTTACTTTATAATTAAAGTTTTGCTGTTACTTTAAAATGTGGACCAAAAGTAATAAAGCTAAACTCTTTTATGAGCAGAGATGTCATGGTTTCTTCTTCATTTGGAATCACTTCTGTTCCTTTTGAAAAGAGAACCGACGATTTGGCTTCTCTTCCAAACACGGCAATCCTCGGCCTGCCACTGGCAACACACACAATGAAGCTTTATTTCAGTATGTGTGTGTGTGTGTGTGTGTGTGTGTGTGTGTGTGTGTGTGTGTGTGCGTGTTTGCGCGCCCAGAGAAGCG